>JAWNNU010000819.1:0-176056 GCA_035044585.1 Scaptomyza polygonia | reverse complement strand
GAGGCCGGCTAATGTACTTGACCTTTGATCTTGACCTACTTCTAGGTGGTGATCCTGGACATAATGGGTTCTTATCTTGCTACCTGTCAAAAAGGTTCACGCTAATGGAAAAAGGGTCACGCTAATTGAAAAAAGTCATAAATCATAAGATGCTTATCTGAGTTAGAACCGGCGTGCGGAACAGTTGGGACAGCAAGTGGGTTAGGACCCGAAGTCTTTTTTTGCTTCGGAGATTCGGTCATCATCTTGCCATTTTTGAAATTATACTCTAGATTTTTAAATGACATATGCAGGTTGTTAAAAGCAACATGCATAGCCTTAAAACCGGCATGAGTCTGCCTCATAAATTGGGAAGTTTCCTTCACCACCTCGTTGCATGGCTCACAGTACCATTTCAGGCCAGTGTCAGCCAGCAAGTAGTCTCTAATTTTGGCTGTAAAGCCAGTACAATTTATGTGTATCATGTTATCGCACAATCTACACAATATAAAATCTTGGTTGGTTGTTCGAACCAACTTGCAATTGGTACTGCAGCAAACGAGCATTATGATTTTATAAAATAAAAATTAAAATTAAATTAATTATTTATAACAAATGATATGCAATATCAAAACAACGTAAAGTGCAAATTTAAGAGTAAGAAAGTTTCGAGGCAATGAGCGCGACAAAACGGTAAAAAGATAAGCGAGAGAGCGTGAGCGCGTAGGCAAATGAAACAGCAAGTAAGCCGGATAAGAGCGGACGAAAGCTGCAGCAGACTGAATGCTGGGGAGCGAGAGCAAGAAAATTAGACAAGCTGTTTGTTGTTAGTGGACGAACACAAAGAGTAGACAAGAGCAAAAAATACGTATGTATATATGTACGTATGTTTTCTTTATTTTAAAGCAATGCAGCGTCAGTTCAGCTGCAAATTGAAATGATTATTAAGTTTGCAATATTTTGTTATTCACACGTAAACATATACAAAGTATATCTGCGGTCACTGCTAGTATTTATTACCAAATAAAGCCCAAAATGAACACCGTAAACAACACAGGAAAATAATAAATTACTGAGAGGACTCAAAACCACAACCGTCACCAACGAAAGACAAACGACTTATGAAAAACAAGGGGCGGTAACAAGCCAATTTTATAAACATGATTTTCTTTGGTTCTTAAACTTAAAGTAAAAACCGAATCAAAATATTTTGCGTGGTTTCCGAGCTATTAATTTAATGTCAGTTTTTTTTAGCAAAACGCCCATAGTGCGTTGGTCCGCCGATTGCCTTAATAGACCACTGAGCGCAGGGGCAACTGAAACAAGTAGACACGTTACAGTCGGACGCACCCGACTGCGGTATACTCGATACCAGTAGTAAAACAGATTAAAAGAGAGCTGATTGCAATGCTGTGTGGATACGGCAGTGGTGTACGCTGCCTCAAAGATTGTCTGGTGCAGATGGGGATGCCAAAAAGCTATCTTCCTTCCAAATTTGGTGACTCTAGCTGAAAGTTAGTAGAATATGGTAGTAGGGGGGCTGGGTGCTGGTATGGGGGGGCGTGGCGTCCAAAGTTTTGCTGCAGATCTATTTATGATGTTAATTGCTATCCTCATACCAAATTTGGTGACTCTATCTCAAATTTAGTAGAATATGGTAGAAGGGGGGCTGGGTGCTGGTATGGGGGGGCGTGGCGTCCAAAGTTTTGCTGCAGATCTATTTATGATGTTAATTGTTATCCTCATACCAAATATGGTAACTCTAGCTCAAAGTTAGTAGAATATGGTGGAAGGGGGGCTGGGGGCAGTATGGGTGGGGGTTGGGGGCGCCATCCACATTTTTTGGGTTTCTTCATCACCTATCTTGGGACCAAATTTGGCGGCTCTATCTCAAAAAATGTGGAAAATATAGGCGTTTTTGATTTCAAAATGCAGGGGGCTCGGAACGGGGGGCTCCAAAACTTTGATGCAGTTTTTTGGGGATCGTTAACAGCTATCTTCCTACCAAATTTGGTGACTTTAGCTTTAACCCTTTGGAAAATACACGCATTCCCGTTTTTAGTGAAGCATTGGGGCGGTTTGGGGCAGCTTGGGCTGTATGGATTGGCGTGGCATCCAAAGTTTTTATGCATTTTTTTTGAGGCTATAATCACCTATTTTGGCACAAAATTTGGTGGCTCTAACTCAAAAACTGTAAAATAAATAAGCATTTCTGTTTTTAAGCTGTGGGGGGGCTGGGGGCGGAACGAATAGGTAGGGCTCCAAAACTTTGATGCAGTTTTTGGGGGGTCGTTACCAGTTATCTACCTACCAAATTTTGTGACTCTAGCTCAAACACTATGGAATTTACACGCACTACCGTTTTTAGCGAAGCGTTGGGGTGCTTGAGGGCGGATAGGGCAGTATAGATGGGCGTGGCATCTAAAGTTTTTATGAATTTGGTTGGGGATCGTCAACACCTATCTTGGCACCAAATTTGATGGCTCTAGCTCAAAAACTGTAGAAGATATGGTCATTTTTAGTATTAAACTGCGGGGGGCTGGGGGCGGAATGGGTGGGCGTGGCTCCAAAATTTTGGATGCAGTTTTTTGAGGATTGATAGTAGCTATTTTCTCCCCAAATTTGGCAGTTCTAGCTGTGGAAAAAAGTTGCGAACATACGGACGGACAGACGGACAGACGGACATTGCACAAACCCAATATACTCTTTATTTTCGGTATCGAGTATTAAAAACGATATGCACAGTTTATCCGTTATCGCTATTGCACCCGCTCGCACTTATCGGTAATATATCTACACATAAAACACGCATATGAAAAATAATGAAAAATATATTGCGCTAAAATTTTATTTACTTATGGATTCAAAAAATTTATATGAAGCAGTTTTATACTTTATATACTGTTCGAAAGCTAACAAATTCAATTAACTCCTATATAAATGAGATTTCATTTGGGTATGTATAAAGTATGAAAAATCAAAATGAACGCGTCGAAAGTGGTCGCAAAAACTTTTACTTCAACTCTTCGTATTATAATATGCAATTTAAGAAGCCACAGATTAGTTAAGGGTTAAGCAACATACTCTACAGCCGCTTCGTTTCAACTCACTGTAAAGTGTGTGATTTACTCGCACTAATTGCTAGCATAACCTAAAGGATAGTTTTTGGCCGGCGAGACCACCTTAAAATCATGTATTGACCGACAACCACGAACGGGAAAAAGTATTTGGGTGCATGTGCGTTTGATACATATATTTCTTGTTGTGCCTGCTTCCCGAGATTTTTCTTATATTTGATATTTTTCCTTTTTCTGTGTCGGCGGCAAACTACATCGACAAATGTGCTACTGAATAAACTTTCGGAATTTGTGTGCAACTTTTCGTAACTGTATGGTAGTTGCGATGTCATAATTGTTGGCTAGGGCTTGTGTCATAGAATTAAAAACTTGAAAGAGAACTTCTTACCAGCAAGTGCAACACTGAAATTTGACTTTGACTTTTAATTTAAGCTATCTTTTTAAAATTATAAGCATAATTAATGTAAAGAGGTACTTATCGTTCAATCTTGACTAAGTATATTGAAAAAATCTAATATACCAAAAAAAATTAAATAGGGTTCAAATTTTACTGTTTGAAACTATTGTATTCAAAAGGTTACTTGCAAAGGGCGCAAAAAGAGAAAAAATAAAAGCGAAAGAGAGAGAGAATGAGAGTTTTAGTTCTTGCGTTTGCGCATCTTTGTTTTGAGGTACGACCAAGTAACAGAGACTTTGGTTGCTTGTTTTCTATCACTTCGCTACGACGACAAAAACATAATTGCAGTTGCTGAAGCTGAATTTTTAACTACATTACAAAATACTTAAAAAATAAAAAAACTGTGTCAAATACTCAATATTGGTTAGCAATTATGTCAACATTTTGCACTTTGGAGCAAATACACTTATACTGACGAACATGTAGAGCTGACAATGACATCTCTCTCCTTTTGTCACGGTGTGTGTGTGCTTGTGGGTTTGTTTGTGTGCATTGCAATGTATGCAAACATCTGGTGTTACAATTTAAATTTAAGCAGCCGCAGCCTGGTCATTGCCCTGGTTGTCTGTGTGACGCTCATCTACTTCACCTACAGCTTAAACGCCTGCCTTCTTGCTAGCATAAGTCGCAGCCTTCAGAAGGTAAGTCTTGATTCCTTAAATTAATTATCAAAATAACTATTTTCCACACACACAGAGCACTTTAAGCAATCTGCTTATGATGGAGGAGCGCAATGCAACCGAAACAACAGCTACAGCCACTGCTGCAGCACGCACAGCGATTAATGCCCTGTCCTCATTAGGACTGCATCATGCATCTTTGCATCATGAGCGATGATGCTAAGCATCTCCCATACAAATTGTATGGGTGCTAGATATGGCAGATGGTGCCGTCTAGCCAAGATGCGTATACATCGCGTGTAACAGTACTCGATACTCTAAAAATATCTCTGTTATGCACGATAATTTCTACTATCGACATCAAAGTGACACCACTAGTCACTTGTTTACTGCAAAACTGAAATTGAAAATGGCAACCGGTAAAAATCAAATGAATTTTATTATTATACTAAACAAAATAACTCATTGCAACTCTTTCAGCAGAATTAATTAGATATGTATGGAGCGATGAAGCCACACTGGTGTTGCTGAACCTCTGGGAAGAGAATATTAGTGGTCTCCGAGGCATAAGAAAAAACCAACATATATATATGGAAATGGCGAACAACATGAAAAAGTATGGGCCATCCGCAAAGGAAATAAAAACAAAATTGGAAAACCTGCAACGGAAATATAAGTAAGTTAAATAAATGTCTTTTACAGCAACTTCTTAACCCTTTGATTATTAATTTGCATACAGGACAGAGAAGGCCATGGTTGGACCGTCCGGTGGAGCACCTTCGGCGTGGGAGTATTTTGATACAGTTGAAAAAATATTAGGTGTATCACACTCAATAAATTTTAAGGAAAAAATGCTAGAGAGCAATGGTAAGATCATATCCATACATAAACAATTGCATACATTAAAGTTTCTAAAATTGTTTCAGACTTTTCTTCTGCGCCACGGGCATGCGAAGAGCCAACTGAAAAACCACAAAATTCCGCCAAAAAACGCAAAAGGGATGTGAGCCATGAGCTAATACAAATAGAGAAAGAAAAATTAGAGCTTGAGAGAGAAAAACTCAAAGTATTTCAGCGAGTCGCAGAGGAAAACAAGGCGTTTCACCAAAAAATATTAAAACTTTATGAAGTTTAACATATTAAATAAAACAACTTTATTTAGAATAAAATTATGACTTAATTTAATTATTATTATTATTAAAATATGTCGCAAGCGATTTTCTTATATTTTCGGCAACATCGTTGATGTTACCCAGTTGTGCAGCTTGATCAGGCTGCAGCCTGTCCACCGGCACATCCGTTTGCCAACTGTCCTGTATATTGCACATGTTAGTGTTGAAAAAGTTGTGCAAAATACAGCAGCATATTATTATGTATTTGTTGTTTTGTTGGGCATTTTCTAATCCCCTTCCTATGCGACGAAAGCGCGCTTTGAGTTGCCCGAAAGCATTCTCCACAACTCTCCTCACTTTTGCGAGGTTGTAATTAAACGCACGTTGTTCCTCGGATGCCTCTAAATAGAAGGGGTACGGCTTCATGACTGATGTTGTGAACCTGAAAGCCGAGTCCCCCAAAATGAAAACAGGAATCTTGGCTCCACAGATTTGTTTTGCATTGTCCTGGAACAAAGTCGACGCACTTATAAAACTCTTTAAAGAGGATTGCTCATAAATTTGAGAGTCGTGAACTCGGCCAGGTACACCAACATTTATGTACGTGAATCTGTAACTATAAATTGTGTTAGCTATACTTGGTTATTTATATAATAACTATGCAAAGACTTACCGATAATCGACCAGAGCAAACAATACAGTTGAGTACCAACCTTTATAGTTTCGGTAGTCAACTGCGTGCTCTGCCGGCGGTTTGATTTCAATGTGGCAACCATCTGTAACCAGAAAATACATAGATTTAAATGAATGCTTCAAATTACAATTGCAATTATTTACCCATTGCTCCAAAGCATTGTGGAAATCCCAGGTTTTCGAAGCCCTTCACGCAGTCAACCAATTTATCTTGCGTTAAGAAGTTCGGTGGCATGTATTCGTCTGCCAACTTGGAAATAACTTCAATACAAAAATCAATGAGAATAGACCCAACCATAGTTTTTGAAATACCGAACAGTCTTCCAACTGTTCGGTACTCAGCAGACGATCCCAACGTGTATAAAGCAACGGCTATGCGCTTATCGAGGGGAATAGCCTGGCGAAACGTGGTGTCCATCTTTGCCAGCCCAGGCAACCGAGCTACCAGCATGTCAAAAACTCTCCTCTCACACCTTAAACTTTCTTTAAAAAACTCGTTCGAGTTTTGCGGTACATCGCGCTCCCAAAAACTTCCAGACCGATTCTATATTATATAATGTAATTTCATTAAATTAAATGCATAATTTTTCAATATAATATGCCATACGTACATATTTCCACACGCTACGAACGCTCTCTGTATGATTTAACGATGAGCTCGACGACCCACTTAAATTTAACATTAACTGCGCCTCCACCTTAGCGTCGTTTTCCAAAATAGATAGTAAAATCGGATCCATAATAATTATAATAATAATTTCACACTTCTTGCTAGCTGAACACACAATTTATAATTGTAAACTGTCAACAAGATGCAGACGGTGATGCAGTGTATGAGGACAGGTCTCCGTCTAGTTATCGATAATTGCTGTAAATGCTGATGTAAAGTGCCAGTGAGGAAACCCTATAAAAAAAGCTACAGAAAAACCAATCGTGTGAAGGGGGCTTTGCAAAATTGGAAAGCGTACTGCAGCTCAAGTGCTATCGATATTGAATACAAACGACGACATGGCCAGTAAAGTCCTGTTGTCAAATAACCGTAAACCGAAACCGAAACAAAAATATCGATTGCACAAAGAATTGACCAACCTTAAGTTATCTGCGTTTGTAGAAAACAGGTGATCGTCGGTTAACAGCAACCGAATAAAGTCAAAAGTACTTGTTTTGGTTTCAGTTGCTAATGTACTGAATTCGATTACAATTGCTAGCAACTGAAAAATACCGATGTTTCGGTTGCAGTTTCTATCGCAGTTGCAAATGTACTGAATTCGGTTTCGGTTTCGGTTTACGGTGTATGTGACAACAGGCCTTAAGATGAAAAATGCTGCTGAAAGTAACAATAAACTGCAAGTAAAATATACACTCGATGAAGCTTTGGCGTTTTTCATTGATGGACGCTTTTCTAAATGATCCTATATTTTAATGCAGAAAAGTGCCAAAGCTCGCCATGTATCCATCCTATGATGCTTTGAGGCTGGCTAAAAAGAAATGTTATCCAGATGGAGTAGTAGTTACCTAATATTCAGCAGAAGTAAGTCTTCAAATTATCGTTGATCACACTGCTGCAAGACTCCTAGAAGCTTATGCGAATATATTTGATAAAAGCAGCTCAAAAGAAAACGAAAAGTTAACTGTGATATATAAATGGGGCTGTGATAGCAGGAGTGGACATTCAACTTATCGGCAAATATATAGCGATCCAGAGAAAATTATGATGGCTGAGCACATGTTCACTGTTTGCATAGAACCGCTGCAAGTTCAATTTGGTTCAAGAATTATGTTTAAAAACGCTCGACCATCTTCAACTCGCTTTTGTAGGCCTTTAAAAATAATCTGCGAAAAGGAAACTGCTTACTTAGTTTCAGCAGAGGTTAAAGATGTAAAACTACTAATTTCTAAAATTAACGCTACAACTGTGAACTCTTGGGAGGTTCATCATCAATTTTATATGGAGATGATTGACGGAAAAGTGTTCAGTGTTATTGCTGATTGTTCATCACAAAGCTGTGGAATTTGTGGAGCTACACTGATAGAAAAAAGCCGTGCTAAAATTAAGTACGAATGAACATGAATTAAGTATTTTCGATTTTCGTTCTTGATTTAAGAATGGAATACTTGAAATGAATACACAAATACTTAAAACAAGAATGGAATACTTGAAATGAGTATAAAAATACTTAATTCAAGTACAAAAGTTCTTTAAATAAGAAAAAGTTAACTTGAATCATGTATAATTAAAGGAATACTGAAATCGAGTACGAAATTCTTGATTCTAGTACGAGTTTCGGGTTCATGCCCCCCAGGGGATTTTTATAAATTTTTTCTTTTTGGCTGTTAACAATTTTTTATATGGAACAAGTAACTTTTGTTATAATTTTTTTAAAAATCTGTAATTAGCTAACAAGTTTCATAAAAGCTGATCTCAATCAAGTTCACGTAACATGAACATTAATTGCAGTGAAAATGTGTTTTGAATTGGCTCACCAGCTAAGGCACTCGACGCCGTTACAAGAGATCTAAAGTTCAAATACTAGGGGGTTGTATCTGATTTCCTACATTTCTAGCATAATTATGACATGATTGGCAGCTTTAAAATGTCGTAGCTGCGCTTTGTATATATGTATCTTAGAATTTCAGGAATTAATAAAATGAAGCATAGTCATACTTTGATCAAGTATCGTCAAACTTGGATCAAGTTTCCAATTCTTGGAGAAAGAATAAAAATACTTTTTTTATGAACTTACGTTTTAAGAACTCAAAAGCTTAAATCGAAATCAATCAGTACTTGAATCAAGATTGGAAGAACTAAATTTAAGTTAAAAGAGAACTTACATCAAGAACAAACGAACTTAAGAAACCATTCTTGAATCAAGTACGACATTCTCGGTTACTGTAATTCCGTACTTAGTGAGAAATAAAGTTCGAATTGTTGGCTACAGGCAATTAAAGTGTTTGCAAAAACTAAGATTTGGTGTACACCCAATTAACCAATCTAGAGAAGAGTAAGGAGAGTTCCATCATCTGTATAAAAATCGGAGAAACTACCCGGATAGATTTTGGGGTTATATGCGAATGTCTGTAGAAGCTTTTGATTTGCTTTTGAGCAAGATTGAGAGCTCTATAGATAAACAAAGATCTTCAATTTTTGCTGAACAACGGTTGTATTGTTACGGTAAGTAAAATAAGCTAAGTAAAAAAAGAATAAGAAATATAAAAAACCTTGGATTTTGTCAAACAATTACTTTTATTTAGATATATAATAAATAAAAAAGTGAATTAATTAAAATTATCCTTATTTTTAAGCTTAGCTATTATTAAATTTTGAATTTCATTTCTTAATTCTTATTTTTCAATACGGTAATAATGATTTTAAAAATAAACTATTTTCCTTTTCTTTCTCCATTTTCTCGTCTTCTTCTTCTTCTTTTTGTTTTTGATTTTTTAACAAAGCTAGGCGCTCATTTTAAATTTCTAAAAATTCGCCGTCTACATTAATATTTATTTTTTTTGAAATCATTTTCGGCGTTTCTTCGTAAGGAGAAGAAGTCATGCTGGTCATGCTGCTCACACTGTCTTCATTTAACATATCTGAAATCATTTCAGTTATTGTGTCGTCGTCTTCTCTTAAGTTGCCGTAAGTTGGATCCGGAGTCAAAGTATTTTTTAAAATTGACATGACCTCTAGGTATGGCCATTTAATATTGTGAGTCATTGCTCCAGATCCAGATGGTAACTTCGATATTTTCTGCAAATTCCTCCTATACGTGTCCTTCAAATTCTTCCATTTGTTTTAAGCAGCAACTCCTAAAAATTTTAGTTTTTTAAAGTTATAAGTTTAAAAAATAATTTTTTTAACTTTTTAACTATTCTATATAGCTTTATTAAATAGCTCAAAATTTATATTTGGATCTACCTTGCCACAGGTCACTCATTTCGAGATTAGGCATTTGCCTTTCGAATAGGTAGAAGCACTGTTGGCCATATCGTTGGTGAAACCAGCATGCCTACACCTA
Source organism: Scaptomyza polygonia (assembly GCA_035044585.1). Taxonomy (NCBI): domain Eukaryota; kingdom Metazoa; phylum Arthropoda; class Insecta; order Diptera; family Drosophilidae; genus Scaptomyza; species Scaptomyza polygonia. Next base: position 166,105 of record JAWNNU010000819.1, on the reverse strand, counting down.
CAGTCGATCACTTGCAAAAAGTAGCTGATGACTACTACAAGCGGTGGAAGTTTCCCAACTGCATTGGTAGCATTGACGGAAAACATTGCCAAATTAAATGCCCTGCAAATTCTGGATCGCATTATTTCAATTATTTGCACTATTTTTCAATTGTTAATAAAAAAAAATTAAATTAATGATATAAAATTTATTACGATTGAAGTGGGAGGCAGAGGAAAACAAAGCGATGGTGCTCGCCAAAGTTCAGACGCCGGTCGATGACCACACCGAGGTAGCGTATACAATCCTTGGACCGCATTGTGACGCCTCCCACCGTGATGTCAGCGTACTCCACCTTTCTTCGGCTGCTGATAAGCACCGCCTCCGTCTTATGGGCAGCCAGTTGCAGACCAACCGACGACAGCCACCGCGTCACTGCGTCTAAGCACCAGCCACATAGCTCAGTAACTCGCTGTAGATCCTTTGCCACTAGCACCAGAGCGACGTCTTCGGCATATCCTATGGCACTAGCACCATCAGGTAACGGGAGTTGCAGTATCCCGTCGTACATGATATTCCACAGGAGGGGACCCAAAACAGATCCTTGTAAAACGCCAGCAGAAACATTGTACTCCTTTTCGCCCTCATATGTATGATACCTCAGCCTACGGTTCTCAAAGTAGCTCCTCACGATCGTTACGAGGTAGACTGGCACTCGAAAGCTCACCAAGGCATCCAAAATGTTGTTCCAATTAGAGGTGTTAAATGCCAAAGCGCCAGCGGGTGCCTGAGATATCTTCCGAAGCTATGCGGACTCTTGACCTAATAACATCAGTAGTGGATTTCGCCCTTCTGAAGCCAAATTGGAACGGAGAGAGGCCTCCAAAGCTTTGTACAGCGTCATCCAGCCTTGCAGCTATGATTGCTTCCAACACCTTGCCGCTATTGTCGATGAGACAAATGGGCCGGTATGATGAAGGTTCATCCGAAGGCTTGTCTGGTTTAGGCAGCAGGAGGAGTTTCTGCACCTTCCATCTGTCAGGAAAAATGCCTTCTCGCAGACATTTTGTATACATCTCGGCATACAGTTCGGGCTGAAGCATGATTGCGAGACGCAGGCACCGGTTGGGGACTCCGTCGTGACCAGGAGCTTTGTTTGCTATTAGCTCCCGTGCTGCCAGCTGCAATTCCTCTGAGGAAACTGGAAAAAAGCCTTCTTGCATGGGAGCCGCGCTGACCGACGTTAGGGTGTTTCCGCATCGAGGAAACAGAGTCTCCACAATTTCCCTCATGAGAACTACCTCCGTAGGTGAGCTGTTTTTGTCTGGGCTTATACGCTTGCAGACCATCCCGTAAGCTCTTCCCCATGGGTCCTTATCAGATGAGTCGCTCAGCTGGAGGAAACACTCACTTTTGCTGGTTTTGATAGCGTTCCTTAGCACCTTTCTTGCGGCCTTAAACCCACGCTGTAATGAGCGCGTTGCATCCAACCCTCGATAGGCTGCTCGCTGATATCGTCTTCTCACTCTCAGTCTATATCATCGTTCCACCAAAATACACTTGTGTTGTGGTGCCTAAAAGCCTTCCTCTTAGGCATGCTTGCAGCACACGCAATTTCTAGCTGCTGGGCCATCTGGTTCACCATGGTATGCGCCAGTCCACTTGCTACCATATTTGTTAATGCGTCAGTAAACCTCTTCATATTGAGTGCCTCAATCCGATATGCCTTACCAGAGTGGGGCCTTGCCAGATCACGTATCATTTCACGCGCTAAAGTCGCCAGCAATTATGACATTACTGCGACCGCTGGAGTCTTCCACAATTTCCATGAGCGCCGCTTCAAAGTCGCCGATCGTGAGGCTTGGCGCTAGATAGTAGCTATATACCCAGAAATTTCCTAACTTTGCACGCACGAAGCAGTCGGAGGCTAATAAGTGCGTAAATGGGGCCTGTCGGTCTCCACAACTCCACAAGGCAGCTTTCCCCGCTCTGTCCGGAGCCCACAACCTGCCACTAGAGGTTGCCTGGTGGTGCGGTTCACTAGGTTTAGGTTTAGGTTAGAGCGGTAGTGAGCAGTTTGAGACAAACCCCCCACTCACGTAGGCCATGTATTGGCCCATTATGATGCCGCGTCTTGGACATAGTCCACAGACACCGTCTACCCAGACGTAGAGTGTGTTACACCGTTAACGAGGGCGTGGTCCCAGCCCGAGGCTCGAATAAAGGACAGGATATTTTTCGGTTTAGTATCCGCCAGTTGAGAGAGGTCCGATAAGTAGAAAGAACCAAGGTATCGATTTCTGTTCTTGCAAAGAGCTGGACAGTCGCAGAAGAGGTGGGAGACTGTTTCCTCTTCCTCCTCGTCTCGGCAGCTTCTGCAGAAGTCATTGAAAGGGGCTAGAAGTCTCGCTGCGTGAGTCCCCACTAGCCAGTGCCCCGTAATGGCCCTGATTACGGGAGCACAACCTAATCTGTTTAAGTGAACAAGGCCTAAGGACCGCTTTTTACAGCGCGTTGGCCAGGTTTGCCTGGCAATCCTACCCGTGGCGGTGGTAAGTTGCCATCTCTTGTTTGCTTCAAGTTCGAAGTGCGATCGGACTCTTAGCTTGCAGCTGGCCATGGGGATACCCATGCTCTCCTTGTCTGTGAGGAGAGGCACGGTAGTACCATGCCTTGCCAGCTCGTCTGCTTTGTCGTTGCCCTCGATGCCTTTATGTCCGGGCACCCATATGAGGTGTATTTCAAACTGCTCGGCCATCTCCTTCAGAGATCTGCGGCAGTTTGTGACAGATATCGAGTTAGATGATATCGCTTTGAGAGATTTGATAGCAGCCTGACTATCAGAAAATATGCAGATTCTGGCTGCAGAGCAATTTATTTCGGATATGCAGGAGAGTGCTTCGTGAATTGCAGCGATTTCAGCTTGAAACACACTACAATGGTCAGGGATGCTGAAAGATTTGTTTATGGATATTTCAACGCAAAAGACAGTGCCCCCTACCCGGTCGCCTAGCTTTGCGCCATCAGTGTAAATTTTTATTGAGTTTGTCAACCCTGGCGTGCCTGAGCACCAATCGTCCCTGGAGGGGATTAGTGTATGGAATGGAGTTTTGGGGAACAAGAACCTGTCCGTAAGTCTGTTCGGACCACTGCTTTGTTTTCCTCATGCGTAGGGCAGAGAGAGTTGCTAGTAACTTCCCCATTTGGTCTATTGGCAGAAGATTGAAGATGTTATCAAGAGCTTCAGTTGGGCTCGATTTGAGGGCTTCTGTTGTGGTCTGTCCCGCGGCACGCTGTACCTTGCCAAGCTCGTGGACTGTCTTCTTCCTTGATAGAGCTGGTAACCATACCGCCACTCCGTACAGTAAGACAGGCCTGACGAAGGCTGTATGCAGCCGAAGGGTTCAAGCCATGGGGATCGAACCTGTTGTCAGGGTATCTGAGAAATTTTTTTGAAGCCAGCAATATCCTCTGCATACTGCAGTTAGGCTGGGATAATTTCGTCCGGCCCAGGGGACTTGAAGGGTGAGAAGCTACGAATAGCCCACGAGATGATATCTCTGGAGAATAAGTCGGTGGAAACGTGTTCCAGAAATTCTCTTTGGATAAGGGGTAGTGGTACTTCAACTGAGCATCCGGGAAAGTGGGTTGCCATCAAAAGTTCTAGTGACTCTAGACTGGTCGTTGTCCATGAGTCATCAGGTTTTTTGAGGTAGCCTATGGTTGCTTGAGTACTTGAGAGAACCTTCCTGAGCCTTGCTGCTTCTGCAGTGCTCTCTATTTTTGAGCAAAAGTTTTGCCATGAGGAGCGTTTAGCTTGTCTAAGATTCTTTTTGAAAGTGGATAGGTCGTGTTCCTTCGACTTAGCTCTGTTAAAGAGCTTTCGCGAAGTTTTACGAAGCTCGCCTAGTTGCGACGACCACCATGGTGGTTTTGTTTTGCCTCTTGGTTTGCTCTGGGGGCATGTCATGTTTAGGGCGGACTTGTTTGTGAGTAACTCTGTGTACTTGGTAGAGGGGGATCCCACTGGGGGATGCTCTGGGATTAGCCTTTCGAGGCATTCTTTGAATCTGGTCCAGTTTGTACGTTTAACGTTTCTGCACCATTTGGGTCTGGGTATGTCAAGACAGAACTCTATGTCGATATACCTATGGTCGGAGAAAGAGTGCTCTACGAGTACCCACCATTTTGTCAGTTGTTTATAGAGGGAGGTTGTGGCTAGCGTCATTTCTAAGACCTCTTCCCTATTCTTTATAATAAAGGTCGGGTCGTTACCTATATTACAAATGTTTAAGTTTGTTGTTAAGATATAATTGAAGAGTAACTCACCCCGTTCATTTATATCCGAGCTGCCCCACTGATGGTGGTGAGCGTTGGCGTCGCAGCATATAATCAGCTCGGTATGCGTCAATTCGCAGTCAGCAATTAACGCCCGTAGTCGTTGCTGTGGAAGGGGCCCCTGGTGGTCGTGGGCCATGTAGGTGGAGCTAAGTCTGACCTGTCCAGACTTTAGCTCAAGGCATACAGCCGTGTTGTCACCATCGCTGAAATCAGGAAGCAGAAAAATGTCTAGATGTTTTCTTGCTAGAATGCAGGTGCGGACTTTACCTTCGTTGTGGGCTACAAGCAGCTTGTAGTCCCGAGTCCCCAGTCCAGAAACCTTGCCACCACACACCCAAGGTTCCTGGATGAGGACAATGTCTGCTCCGCATTGGCTTATGCGGAGCAGAAGGGCGGCTGCAGCCGCTTTACAGTGGTGTAGGTTGATTTGGAGGAGTGTCAAAGACATCTTCCGTTCTCAACTCCACCACTGTGAGATCAGCCTCGTCATCCGTGTCCTCTTCGAGGCTGATCATTTGGGCCGCGTGGGCGAGTTCGGATACATCCTCCGCCTGGCCGTCACTCGTCTTGGCTGCCGGCGCTTCGCTTATGATTTTACCATTGGCGGTGGTATCATCAGCGACAGCAACTGGCAGTGGCTGCTCCAGGAGGGCAGCAGTGTCTTGTGCGGTGGTGGAGTAACACTTAAACGACGTCACGGACGAAACACAAAATGTGCGGTAGTTTTCACTACCTCATAAAACATACAAAATATAGTTATCTATTTCAAATAATTACTTTAACATTGTTAACAATTACTATTTATGCATATTCTTGTACGTAACATATAAGTATTAAAGCTTACTCAAAACATTTATTGCAAAATATCAAAAGCCAAAAGAGCAAAAATTAATGACGGAGCAAGAAGTAACAAAATCTGAGCAACCATCACTTAATCCAAACATAACAACCGCCTGCAGAAGGTAAAAATTTTTAAACTTAGGGGCGTAAGATATACTTAACCACACCAAACCACATATGAATATCTCAAACTAATTGTAAACAACAACTGTATCCACACCAAATGTCTTATGCAAATATAAAAATATTTGTAAACAATATCAAATATCACACCAACCCAGCTATAAATAATTGTAAACTGTAAACAAAATCATCCCAATGACGCCACAAGCGCGAATATGTCAATATAAACATATTTCGGCTTTAGCATAGAAATAAACCAAAACAAACGATAGCCATATATGGCATATAAACTCAAAGCATGAGCTTTGAAGTTTAAGTTTAATTTTAAGAGCTAACAAATAAAGACGTCTCACATGCGTTTTAATTGTAATACAGGTAAAATCATAAATCTTCAATAAAGTAATAAATTGCTATTTGGTGCTTATAAACAAAACAACGCTTTGTTTTGTTTTTTCCACCTATAATACGCAAACTTGTTATTATATATATGTTTTATGAAAAGGAATAAGGTATAAGCCACTGGTATATGACATGATATTATTCGTTACGGATTGTAGGGAGCAATATTTGGGATAAAGCGCCTAAAAAATTACGCCCTGACATAGATCCCCAACGGGACCTGTGTTGCGGTACTGCGTGTCTCTTGCTCCTTTTCCCCCTCTGGCCACACCTAGGCTTTGTTGCTCGCCTCGGTTGGCACGTCAGCGCCCTTCAGGATTAACCGTGCCCCAGCGCACTGCATGTTCGACCCCATCTTGGACTGAAAATCCATTCCGAGAATTAGACTGTGTAATGCCATGTTTGGATATACCACTTAATCTCGCGATTAGGGTCGTTGACGAGATTAAAGCGCTAATATACTTGTAATCGCGCGATTAACTCATTCAAGAACTTTCAAACGTAATCCTCTCACTGACGAGATCAACTTTTAATCTAGTAAATTATTGCAATGCAATCCTGTGTTTGTTTAACAAAAATGGCGCTGATTTTTGCATATTTTAAAGCTGATTGCTATGAAAACATAAATTTGCTAGAAGATCTCATATGCGAACAGCTGTTATTTGTTACAAAATGAACAAGTATTTATGGCAGCAAAAAAGAAAAGAGTTAATTGGTGCGATGGGGCAGAAATCTGCCTCATCGAAATATGACAGAGCAGATTGCAACATCTGCGATCTGCCTGAAATAACTCGCACATCTTTGAGGAAATGGCGGTTGAGATGCGGAAGTTTGGCTTTTTTTAACAGCCCACAAAGCTTGTTGAAAGATTTGCGATTCATGCGCAAATTGCTCTTAAACTAGCATCCGAGCCGTTGTGGGAATCAATTTCCCAGAAAAATTGTGAACGTTCCTAAAAGAAAAACACTATTATATACATGCATATATACACATAATAATAAGTTAATACATACTTTTCTCCAGCACTTTTTCATCACAAATGCCTCAGATATGGCTGCACATAACTCGAGGTGCATTTTATATTTCATTAGCCCAAGATTTCTTTGTGCTCTTGAAGATCCTCTATTATTTTCGCCACATCGAGCATTTTTATCATACAAAATATAATTTTAATAAAATTTGGCGCCATTTTTATTCACTTTTCTTTAATTTCAATTCTCTCTGCTGTTTGCTATTTAATTTGGTTGATTTATAAATGTAAACAAGTAGCTGTCAAACTTATTCTTATGCGAATCAGCTGGTTGATGTGTGGACGCAAAAGATTATCGCAAGTAGATTATCGTACTTATGAGATTAATTTTTCATAGTCTGAACATGGCATAACATGGGTGGCATCACGAGCATGTCGATCGGTATTTCTTTGCTAACTATTTTAACCTTTGTCCTCAACAACTTGTTTGTGGCTACTTTCGAGCCGTCTGCGAAGTTCCTTTACGCAGTCGTTGCGAACCCCCTTTGTTTCTACCTCTTTAAAGAACTCCTCGTAGCCCCGGTGTCGACCCTCGCCCTCGCCATTCGGTCCCCGACCCTCGCCGTGGCGGCTATGCGGCTCTTTTTCGATGCTTAGTGGGTATACTAGTTACGGGACTGATTCGCGCCGACGTCCATCTGATCCCAATCCGGATGACGCGGCTGCCCATTTCCCGCTCTTCAACCGCAACACGCCCAGGTGCCTAAGCCTTTAGTACCACAATGCCTACAAAACAATACCTTGGGATTTGGGCATTCCCTGGCGAAGTGTCACCCTTGCAAACAGTTGAAGCATACTCAGGTTTCTGTCAACCTCCTTTGCTCGTGCCCTATCATGCCGTTTGCAATATCTTCTCGCTTATTGATGAAAGAACTAGTTGTTTCATTCCGCGCCAACGGTGGTTGTGTTGGCGGCCTTCGAATCGGATTAGTCGGCCCGACGGGATCGCCCCCGCTCTCGACTCTGCCTTTGTATCCGAAACCCACTGCTTGGCTGTGTGCTGTTCCCCCGAGGCTCTGACGTGGTATATTTTCAAATTTTGCGGCTGAGTTAACTGAGCCAGAGTCGCAAGATCTTTCCTACGAATGTATAGGCGATACTCTCGAACCAGATTTTCGTACATCTTATTTAATTCCTGCTCAGGTCTATAATTGGCGTCACGCATAAGTCGCTTCAAGCTAACCAGGTATTTTTTGTGATTCTCCCCCAGGCGTTAGCTACGGGCCCTGATCTCGTCCTCTAGTCTGTCGAAATACGGTGGGGGTAAGAAAATTTCGAGAAATTTCTTTTTGAATGCGTCCCATGTCGCTTCCGTCAGCCCGCTCGTTGAGAACCAACAACCCGCCATGCCGGTCGAAGCCTCACTCATTGCCCTGGGCATGCGATTCAGATCCAAATCGTTAGTTTGCGTACGTTCCTTCATTGTCTCTTGAACGCTAGTGGGTGATTGCTAAGCAATTCACACGCGAGGCTCCATATTGGTTTGTGGTCCGCCTGCCCCAACTGGGTACTATTCACATGCAGGCTGCACTTAACGTTGGTTTTCGGTTAATACACCGCTTCACCCAACAATTCCAGCGTAAAACGCTCGTGGCTGGATGGCGGTGGCAGTTCTTCGGGAGATCCCGACAATGTAAGCAAATCAGACTCCGGCTTTTTCCTTGGATGAGTCCCCACCTGAGAGACGCTTGGCGGAATGGGCGACCCTTCTCGCCCTTGTCGCCCAAGCGGTTCCAAGTTGACGAACTATGGCCCCTTTCTTTTATTGATATACATACGCGTTTCCTTAACTCTTCTTCCTTTCTGCTTCTTTCTAGGTTGAGTTCCTGTGCAATCCGTTCTAGGTCCTCCTTACGGTAGTAGTGCACCGATAAAATACCCACGCCTGGGTTGACGCATTCCTCCAGTTCAAATTCTTTACTCTGCTCCATGGTCGTTGATTATAATTTTTATCAATAAAATTTTGTTTATCAAATTAAATTTTTATTATTTAAGCTAAAATTTGTTTGTTAGTTGAATTTTTATACTCGATACCGAAGGTAAAGAGTATATTGGGTTTGTGAAATGTCCGTCATGGTGTCTGTCAGTCTGTCTCTTTATCTATGGCATAGTAAACTAAAGTGTTAAGATTGGAGTTCTACGATAACTAGGGGGCTGGCAAATCGATAAAACCGATAACGCAAAAACGATAGAACTTCCAAATTAAGGAGAAGATAGCTACTAACAACCTCCAAAAAACTGCATCAAAAATTTGGAGCCACGCCCACCCATTCCGCCCCAGCCCCCCGCAATTTAACACCAAAAATGCTTATATCTTCTATAGTTTTTGAGCTAGAGCCACCAAACTTGGTGCCAAGATAGGTGATGACGAACTCCAACCAAATTCATAAACACTTTGGATGCCACTTCCATCTATAGTGTCCTAGCCGCCCCAAACCACCCCAACCCTTCGCTAAAGAGCGTGTTACTTCCATAGTGATTGAGCTAGAGTCACAAAATTTTTAAGGTAGATAACTGGTAAAGACCCCCAAAAAACTGCATCAAAGTTTTGGAGCCCCAACCACCCATTCCACACCCAGCCCCCCCGCAGCTTATAAACAGAAATGCTTATATCTTTTACAGTTTTTCAGCTAGAGCCACCAAATTTCGTGTCAAGATAGGTGATAACAACCTCCAAAAAAATGCAAGCAATTTTTGGATGTCACTTTTATCCATATTGCCCAAGCTGCCCCTAACCACCCCAACGCTTCACTAAAAACGGGAATGCGTGTATTTGCCAAAGTGTTCAAGCTAGAATCACTAAATTTGGTAGAAAGATAGCTCTTAACGATCCCCAAAGTTTTGGAGCCACGCCTCCCCCGTTCTCCAGCCCCCTGCATTTTTAAATCAAAAATGCCTATATTTTCCACAGCTTTTGAGGTAGAATCGCCGAATTTGGTGCCAAGATTGGTGATGAAAAAACCCAAAAAATTTCGATGCCAACTAACTTAACTTTGAGCTAGAGTCACCAAAGTTGGTATGAAGAAAGCTATTGACATAATACACAGATCTTCAAGACAAAATTTTATTTTATATAAGAATGCCTCGCTGCTTCGACAGAGAAGTCAGCAGAGGAGCCTTTTGTATCTTTTCTTATATATTGGAGTGCGAGTGTTATACATATATATTTAAGCATGTGCGTTCAATGCATGAAAATTCTGACGCTGCTTTCCAATGCTCGCCACATTCATGTGTGGTCATATTTCATATGCACTTGAATGTGCTGGGCTATTGCCTTTGTTTATGTAACGACAAAGTGTCGTTGTTTGGGTTATGTTTATGCAGCAACAAAATTGTTGCTGTCAAGATATTTGATCGGCGTTGAATTGAGTGGGTTTTATATATGTGTATACTACATCTCCTTCCTTTTGAAAAACAACGTAATATATGTATTTATTTTCAATATGATTATTTGTATGTATATATATTTTTATTTTTTGTGTTAACATTGTAATAAATATAAAAATAGAATATGAAAATATATTGAATTTAGTTAAGTTTTACTTAATTGTAATAATTTTAGAAAAATTTAAGTGTTTCTTAGTAAGTACATATGGAAAAATGTATTTGTATCTGTATTAGAAAAAAATTTATTTATTTATTTTTTTGTTTTGTTTGTATTATATATACAAAAAAGTTTTCCATATACTTTTTTTTTTCATTTTTGTGTTAATTTGTTTGTGTTGGTTGATCAGACCAAATTTTTCATGAAAAATTTTTATTATTAAAAGTTTTATTTTATTATATATTATAATTTTTTAACCTATCCTTATGAACCGTTTGTTTCTTACTTTAACTATCTTTTATTAAAATATTTTCATTATCTTTTATTTCTTCTACTTTAAAGGGTCCTAAATAAGCTGGTTTCAGCTTTTGGCCAGTTTCATTTCTTAGTAAAACATTATCTCCTATTTTAAGTTCAAAATTAGTTATATGTTTATCGTAGTATTCCTTATTTTTATTCTTATGTTTTTCTAGCATAATTCTAGTTTTTTTATATGCTTGTTCTAATCTATATTTTGATTCTTTAGCATAATCTTCTATGTTATATAACGGGTTAATTATGTCTATTTTATTGAAGTAAGAGGGGCAAATTGCTTTGTTTGCCAAAAACTAACTCATATGGACAGTAACTATGTGCCATAGAGGGGGTCGTGTTAAAACAGTATACAAAGTATTGAATCCACACATCCCAATCGGTTTTATCAACTGAGATGTATGATCGAACATATTCGTTAAAAGTTCTATGACTTCTTTCTACTGTTCCAACTGTCTGGTGATGGTGTGCTGTAGATGTTATATTGTCTACTTTTAGATATTTGCACAGGTCGCTAATTACGGAATTTTTATATTCAGTTCCCATGTCCGACACGAGAATCTTCATCGGACCGTAATTTAAAATAAATGATTCAAATATTGCTTTTGCAACTGTGTTAGCGCTTTTGTTAGGTATTGGAATGGCTACGAGATATTTAGTTAGATCGCAAATAAGTGTGACTGCATACTCGTTGCCAATTTCTGATTCTGGTAATGGACCTATAGCGTCAACAATTACTTTATCAAAGGCTCTTAATGGTGTGTCTGTTATTGTTAAAGGAGTTTTAGTGTGAACTAATGTTTTTGACATCTGGCAATTGAGACATCTACGTTTGTACTCTTTTATCTGACGAGTCATGTTTTTCCAATAGTAGTGTCTTTTTACTTTGGCCAAAGTTTTTGTTTTACCAGTGTGTCCTGCTTGTGTAGGATTATCATGGAATGTAGACAGGGCATCTGCCACATAATTGTCTTTACCCTTGAGATACTCTACAGTAAAATCATTCTCTTCTAACTCTAATCTCGTTCTAGTTAATTTTGAACTTGGGCTTATCATTAAAAATAAATATGTCAACGGTCTGTGATCCGTTTTAATTAAAAAGTGTCTTCCGTATATATATGGTCGGAAGTGAATTATTGCCCAGTGTATGGCAGCTAATTCTTGTTCAGTCGTACTCTTGTTACTTTCGCCTTTAGTGAATGCTCTTGATGCATATGCAACTGGAAGTTGGAGTCTATTGTAGTTTTGAGTTAAAACTGCTCCACACGCTTGTTCACTTGCATCGGTGATTATGCAAAATTCTTTGCTAAAATCAGGATATTTTAATAATGTTGGTTTCATTACAGCATATTTCAAGTAATCAAATGCTTTTTGGCATTCGTTTGTCCATTTGAATTGAACATTTTTCTTACATAATCGCGTTATGTGTCTAGAATAATCTGCGAAATTGTCAATAAAACGTCTGTAGTAATCACGAAATGCAACGAAACGTCTAGCGCTATCTGCGTCTGTAGGGACTGGGTATTTTTCAATGACATTAAATTTTTTTTTATCTGGCAAAATACCTTGGTCAGTACACTTATGACCTAGGAAAGTCACTTCGTGCATGAAAAATGAGAATTTTTCTGGATATAGTTTAAGTCTATCACTAATCGCCATCTTTTAGAATCAGAACCTGGTAAAATTTTCTTAGGTACCAGTAGTAATGGACTGTTGTATTCTGATACCGAGGGTTCAACTATTTTATCTAGAATGAGTTTATCTACTTTTTTATTGACTTCTTCTTTTTGAGCATCTGGTATTCTGGAATTATTGATGTACACTGGTTGTTCGGGGCAGCAGCTGATGCTGTCTGAGTTCATTGCACTCACTCTTAAATTGCAAGTTCTCATGGCGCTGCTCTCTTAAATTATCTCACCGTTTATCTATAGCTGTACTTCTTTTCTTTGCTACCATGCATACCTTACTAAGCCGAACACGCATGCATTTTTGCTCACTCTCTGATTGTCCGTCTTTGAAATCGGTTTCGTGTGCGAGCTAGCGAAGCTTTTAAATACTGCTAATTAGTAAATTGTTAAAATCTATCAATAAAACTTAATAGAAACGCATCACGCCCCTTTGAAATAAATGTCAGGCAATTTGCAAATAAACAATTCTGAAAACGAAAAGATATTGTTCCGGTTTTTCGTATATTCTTTTCAGTGCAAATCAAAGTTGCCGAAAAAGATCGGCAGCTCCCAACATTTTGGTGACCCCGACGACATACACACAATCATAATTGCATTGTCGCTTATGCACAAGCTTTGCTTTTAAAAGGCATAATCTTGTTGTTGCTTCGGTGAAAAACGTACTTTAACACACACGTCTCGCCGTTAAATTTTTCGTTTTCGCTTTCACCTTGCAATTCTTGTACAGTGCTAGAAAAAAGTGAGCGCTTGCTGTATATTACTTAAGCAAACTCTTCGTGTCGCATTACTGATGTTCGTTATCGTAGCTGCAGTTGATTTTTGCTGTGCTTTTTATTCGTCTTCTACTTCGTGAGCAATACCAAAGACCTTAAAAATAAAAGCATTTTCATTGCAATTTTTTTTGGCGCGCTTAACCTCAACTCAGCAAAGACACTTTAAAAATCATTGTTGATGAGAACTGCAGCGCTGCATCAAACATGAATGCTTCAACTAGTGCAAACATGAATGCTTCAACTAGTGCTAGCACGGATAAAGTATCATTCTTGAAACCAAAGACGCAGTCAATTTTTAACCGATTGGAAGGTGTGGGCCAAGATAAAGGTGCCAATAAGCTTACCGCGCTTGTTGAATACGCGCTCAACGGTCTTCTGGACTTATTAACCAAGTTGGAGACAAATTTCGATGCAGCCCATACCAATTTGGAAGAGATTTGCTTTGACGCCATGTCTAGTGAGTTGCCAGCAAACTTTTGCTCCGCTTTGATGCAGCTTAGGACTACCTTACAACGTGCGCTAACCAAGCTTAGCAGCATGCCACTCAGTTCAACCCTTAGAGCAAATCCCACCGACACACAGTCAATTCTCGTGTTGCCCAGTCGCTCTCGTTTGCCTTACTTGACGCTGCCCAGCTTCGATGGTTCCTATGCTGATTGGACCAATTTTTATTCGCTGTTTACGAGCATTATCGATAAAGAGACCGAGCTCTCGTCCATCGAAAAGCTGCAGCATCTGCGTTCATGCTTAACCGGTACCGCGTTGATTGCCATACAGTCGTTAGAAATAAATGAGGGCAACTATACTATCGCTTAGGAAGTTCTTAAAAATCGATTCTATAACAAACGAATTATTTTACAGGCACACATCAGAGAGATACTTGGGCTTGATAAGGTTGATGTGTCTGCGGTAGGGCTACGAGAATTCACCGACAAAGTCACCTCTCATCTTTGCGCTTCGGAAACATTCGCATCAATGGAGAAGATAGCCGACTGCATCGTAGTGCAATCACTTACTCAGAAGCTTGATAAGGCATCTCAGGCTAAGTGGGAAGAAGCGTCTGCAAGCAGCGAGTTAACATCTTGGAGCAAGCTAAAAATCTTTTTGGAAAGGCGGTGTAGAACTCTTGAAAATATGGATTTCGCATTGCATACGGATCATGCTGGCAAGTCAGGAAAAACAGTGAGTACAGCACAAAGAAAATCGTTCGTTGCTGCCAATGCGCCCACTGGGTGTTTCTTTTGTGAAAGCGCAAGCCATCAAATATACCAGTATCCACGCTTCGGGAATTTATCGCCAAGCTTACGACAAAAGGAAGCTAAAAGGCTTTCGCTGTGCCTAAATTGTCTTAAAATGGGACACCAAGTTCGAGACTGTAAGTCTGGATGCTGCCGTATATGCCGGGCAAAGCATCATACTCTGTTGCATTTCACGCAAACGTCAGCCATCGGCGCCCACTCCACCACTCACGAGCTTACAGCGGGGTCGATTCCTGCAGTCAGCCCTACTCAGGCGTCTCCAACCGCACATCAAGCTCTCGTATCTCACTCGACATCTGATGCCGTGCTGCTCGCTACAGCAGTAGTACTCATTAAAAACAACTTAAGTTCATTTGTTCTTTGCCGAGCACTTCTAGACTCCGGATCACAGCTACATTTCGTTACCAGCCGTCTCGCAAATCAATTACAACTTCGTAAAATAAAAACACAGGCTGCAGTTTCGGGCATAGGTGATGCCAGCTTCAAAACAGAAGGATACTCGGTCGACCTCGTTCTAAAGTCGCGGACTTCAAGTTTCGCAACGAGCCTCACTGCCGTCATCGCCCAGACAATTACTGAAAATCAGCCTGGGATGTCTGTGAGCACACACAATTGGGACGTTCCCTCTAATATCCAACTAGCCGACCCTTCGTTTAATATACCTCAGAGTATAGATCTTCTCATCGGAGCTGGTTTGTTTTTCGAGCTGCTTTGCATTGGGCAAATACAACTGGCGCCAGGTCTACCATTGTTGCAGAAGACACATCTGGGTTGGAAACTATCTGGTGGCGGTCATCGGACCCCAAAGCTCTCTTCGTTCGTCGTTAATCAAAGATCATCGGATTCCAGCACTCACAGCACTCGGCTGGACGGTTTAGTGCGTCGTTTTTGGGAAATCGACTATCAAGTCGAGCCAATTTCCAAGGCTACAAAGGAAGAGCTCGCATGCGAAGCTCACTTCAAACAGAATATTGTTCGATTGCCTTCAGGCGAATAATCGGTTCGCCTGCCGTTTAAACATGGCCCAGAGTCCCTGGGTGATTTTGGCTGTCAGCCAGTTGGAGAAACAAGGGGAATAACACGCGCCGTGGGGGAATGCATTCATATCGCCATTATGAGTGCGCGCCTGTGCGGTGCGTGCCGTCCTTGGAACTCACAACTGGTAGTGCGACTACACTCTCCACGCGAGGGCGGCTGGTAGCAGGCCCTTGGTAAGGTCATGTCTCTGCCAAGGGTGCTGACGAATAGTAGTCGGGCGAGAGAAGAAAACTCTTTAAAATTACCCCAGTCCAAGGTGGAACAGTATCGTGCCGAGGGACTCGTGGCTGAGGGGGAGCTCAGTCGTTACTTTGCGAACTCTGGATACCTGCCGACCTCCAGTTTAACAAGGCTTCCCGCGGTACACGGGCTATGCCGCGGGTGACTGTCCACACCCGTCTACTCGTGGGACCAAATTATGAATAGTCGAAACAACAAACAAACAAACCCAGTGTCCGGGACATTCAAAAACCCGGGGGGAAACGCCAATCCTTCTATAGGTGCTTGCACCTCTTCCGCGACATCTGCTACGCCAGCAGGTGCTCGTAACGCCGCAAGCGGCATTGGTGCAGGACGGACAAGCCATTCGTCCTCACACCCCGGACGCCGACCTGGAACGGCTCCTGGAGCTCGAAGGCTGCAACACAAGTTTGCAGCACCAGCGTCCAGGTCCGCGACGCAGGCAATCGCCCCGGGGTCCGCCTCAACGGCAGCAAATAAACCGCCAATACAAGACCGGAGGCGAGCTGCAGAGATTCTGCAACTAAACCTGAGCGGCCAGCAGTCGTCTCCTGACGGACTCAAGCTCGTTGAATGGGCCAAGACAATACTGCCGGATTTTAAGCCAGCAATCCCGGCCGCTTCTGCAAAAGCCAAGCAGAAGCGCGAACGCTCCGTGGAGGAGCAGGCTCCGCAAGCCAAGCGGATAAAGCAGCCACCGCGTCCACAGCCACTCACTCGGTCCTTCGCTGAAGCCGCTAAGGGGAAGGTTCTAATTGGGGTCCTCGACAGGGGCCACAAGGAGGGCCATATCCCGCGGAACCAGTGGGGGGCCATTGAGAATGAGCTCCAGGACAATGTAGTTGAC
Organism: Scaptomyza polygonia; assembly: GCA_035044585.1. Taxonomy (NCBI): domain Eukaryota; kingdom Metazoa; phylum Arthropoda; class Insecta; order Diptera; family Drosophilidae; genus Scaptomyza; species Scaptomyza polygonia. The sequence goes on along the minus strand of JAWNNU010000819.1, from coordinate 149,692 downwards.
CTAATGGAGCGGTCTGGTGGACCGCCGCCTCGTTGCTCTGATGCTGGGTGGCATCAGGGCAACATAAAAGCGATTGCCTGCGAGGATGAGTCATCGGCAGAGCTTTACAAAAAAGCGGTGGCCTTGCTGGGGGAAGTCTACCCCGGGGCGAAGCTCGAGGCGGTCGACTGGAAGGACGTGCCAAGTCGGCCCAGAGCGAGAGCTTGGGTTTCTGTCAAGCCAGAGGAGCCCGAGCGAATCCTCAAGCTCCTTCAGATGAGCAACCCCGACTTGGTTACTCAGGATTGGAGGATTGCCAAAGTCGAGGCGCCTGAAGGCAACAGCCGACAAATTATCATTGTGATAAACGATGAGTCGGCTGAGACTCTGGTCGCAACAAATGGGGCGGCTCACTATGGCTTCAAGCCTATCACAATAAAAGTCTACCGCTCGGATGCAGCCAGCAAGCCGTCAGGGTTGGAGGACGCACCGGAGGCACAAGACACTGCCGCCCTCCCGGAGCAGCCACTGCCGGTTGCTGCCGCCGATGATACCACCGCCAATGGTAAAATCATAAGCGAAGCGCCGGCAGCCAAGACGAGTGACGGCCAGGCGGAGGATGTATCCGAACTCGCCGACGCGGCCCAAATGATCAGCCTCGAAGAGGACACGGATGACGAGGCTGATCTCACAGTGGTGGAGTTGAGAACGAAAGATGTCTTTGACACTCCTCCAAATCAACCTCCACCACTGTAAAGCGGCTGCAGCCGCCCTTCTGCTCCGCATAAGCCAATGCGGAGCAGACATTGTCCTCATCCAGGAACCTTGGGTGTGTGGTGGCAAGGTTTCTGGACTGGGGACTCGGGACTACAAGCTGCTTGTAGCCCACAACGAAGGTAAAGTCCGCACCTGCATTCTAGCAAGAAAACATCTAGACATTTTTCTGCTTCCTGATTTCAGCGATGGTGACAACACGGCTGTATGCCTTGAGCTAAAGTCTGGACAGGTCAGACTTAGCTCCACCTACATGGCCCACGACCACCAGGGGCCCCTTCCACAGCAACGACTACGGGCGTTAATTGCTGACTGCGAATTGACGCATACCGAGCTGATAATATGCTGCGACGCCAACGCTCACCACCATCAAAGGGGCAGCTCGGATATAAGTGAACGAGGTGAGTTACTCTTCAATTATATCTTAACAACAAACTTAAACATTTGTAATATAGGTAACGACCCGACCTTTATTATAAAGAATAGGGAAGAGGTCTTAGACATGACGCTAGCCACAACCTCCCTCTATCAACAACTGACAAAATGGAGGGTACTCGTAGAGCACTCTTTCTCCGACCATAGGTATATCGACATAGAGTTCTGTCTTGACATACCCAGACCCAAATGGTGCAGAAACGTTAAACGTACAAACTGGACCAGATTCAAAGAATGCCTCGAAAGGCTAATCCCAGAGCATCCCCCAGTGGAATCCCCCTCTACCGAGTACACAGAGTTACTCACAAACAAGTCCGCCCTAAACATGACATGCCCCCAGAGCAAACCAAGAGGCAAAACAAAACCACCATGGTGGTCGTCGCAACTAGGCGAGCTTCGTAAAACTTCGCGAAAGCTCTTTAACAGAGCTAAGTCAAAGGAACACGACCTATCATGGAGTCTCTACAAAGCCAGCCTATCCACTTTCAAAAAGAATCTTAGACAAGCTAAACGCTCCTCATGGCAAAACTTTTGCTCAAAAATAGAGAGCACTGCAGAAGCAGCAAGGCTCAGGAAGGTTCTCTCAAGTACTCAAGCAACCATAGGCTACCTCAAAAAACCTGATGACTCATGGACAACGACCAGTCTAGAGTCACTAGAACTTTTGATGGCAACCCACTTTCCCGGATGCTCAGTTGAAGTACCACTACCCCTTATCCAAAGAGAATTTCTGGAACACGTTTCCACCGACTTATTCTCCAGAGATATCATCTCGTGGGCTATTCGTAGCTTCTCACCCTTCAAGTCCCCTGGGCCGGACGAAATTATCCCAGCCCAACTGCAGTATGCAGGGGACATCGCCATAAACTGGCTTCAGAAAAATTTCTCAGACACCCTGACAACAGGAACGATCCCCAAGCCATGGCTCGAATCTAAAGTTGTCTTCATTCCCAAGGCGGGAAAAGCCTCACACACGACCCCCAAGGATTTCCGACCCATAAGCCTAACATCCTTCCTACTCAAGACACTAGAAAGGGTGCTGGGCTTATATATTATAAATACGATCAAGACCGACAACTTCTCCCAAGCACAACATGCCTACCAAAAAGGTAAATCTACCGAGACAGCACTTCATGCTGTTGTCTCCACAATAGAAGCAGCACTCCACCACAAGGAGTATTGCCTTATAGCCTTTCTAGACATTGAAGGCGCTTTCAATAACGTCGTACCGAGGGCGATCACTGGAACATTGTAAGGGCTGGGGGTGGGGGACCGTATTTTGGGACTGATTGATCAACTGCTCAAGAGCAGAACAGTCAGGGCCACTCTGGGGTCCTCAACCATATCCAGATCTGTTAATAGAGGCACACCGCAAGGAGGTGTCCTCTCTCCTTTGGAACGTGGCGGTAAACAACCTGCTGCGCTCCATGGAGGGAGGGGGCTGTCGGGTGATCGCTTACGCAGATGACGTTGCCATAGCCTTCTCGGGCAAGTATCCCCAATCCTTGTGCGAATGCATGACCACTGCACTTAAAACATTGTCCTCATGGGCCACATCAAATGGACTAGGGCTGAACCCAGCCAAAACTGACTTAGTCCTCTTCACTAGGAGGTATAAGATTCCCCCCCTCAGGCCGCCGTCGTTGAATGGGGTGGAACTTTCCTTCAGTAAATCAGCCAAATACCTAGGGCTCACTCTTGATAGCAAACTAGACTGGAACCTCAACTCGGAGGAACGAGTGAAGAAGACTTCAGTCGCACTATATACATGCAGGAAATCCATTGGATTGCTAGCAATTGTAATCGAATTCAGTACATTAGCAACTGAAACCAAAACAAGTACTTTTGACTTTATTCGGTTGCTGTTAACCGACGATCACCTGTTTTCTACAAATGCATATAGCTTAACGCTGGTCAATTCTTTGTGCAATCGATATTTTTATTTCGGTTTCGTTTTCGGTTTACGGTGTATGTGACAACAGGCCTTTAAGCGATTCGTGGCTACTCGCGGCATACCCAATTGCATTTGGTCTGACAATGCGACTAATTTCGTTGGTGGAAAAAATGAGTTACTGGAGCTGCGGAACTTGCTCTTAAACGGAAAGCATCTTGAGGCAATTCATGCTTACTGCTTGAGCAATGGATTCGACTGGAAGTTTATACCGCCTCGATCGCCCCACTTCGGTGGCCTATGGGAGGCCGCGGTTAAGCTGGCCAAGCATCATTTATATCGCTCAATGGGGTCTTCGCTTCTGGGATTCGATGAATTGCGCACCTTTGTGTGCCAAATTCAAGCAATAATCAATTCACGCCCTCTTGTATAAATCCCGCAGACCTCGACGTTTTGACACCTGGCCACTTTCTTATTGGTAGACCACTCGTGGCACTTCCTGAGCCAGATCTTTCATCTTTGAACTACAACCGTCTGGATCACTGGCAGCACGTTACTTATATCCAGCAACTCTTCTGGAACAGATGGAAGGAGGAGTACCTCTCTCTTCTTCAGCAACGTGTAAAGTGGAGGACGCCACAGGTCCCCCTCAAGGTGAACGATCTCGTTTGTATCAAGGACGAAAATCTCCCTCCATTAAAGTGGCCCCTAGCTCGCGTCGAAGAGACCATCCACGGAGACGATGGCGTGGTACGCGTCGCTGTCCTGCGAACCCCTCTCTGGAACAACACGTCGAGCTGTCAACAAGTTGGTCATTCTTCCCGCTAATGATCCTGTTGAAAACCCTGGGTTTTTCAACGGGGAGGAGGATGTTCGGGGCAGCAGCTGATGCTGTCTGAGTTCATTGCACTCACTCTTAAATTGCAAGTTCTCAAGGCGCTGCTCTCTTAAATTATCTCACCGTTTATAAATAGCTGTACTTCTTTTCTTTGCTACCATGCATACCTTACTAAGCCGAACACGCATGCATTTTTGCTCACTCTCTGATTGTCCGTCTTTGAAATCGGTTTCGTGTGCGAGCTAGTGAAGCTTTTAAATACTGCTAATTAGTAAATTGTTAAAATCTATCAATAAAACTTAATAGAAACGCATCACGCCCCTTTGAAATAAATGTCAGGCGATTTGCAAATAAACAATTCTGAAAACGAAAAGACATTGCGCCGGTTTTTCGTATATTCTTTTCAGTGCAAATCAAAGTTGCCGAAAAAGCTCGGCAGCTCCCAACACTGGTTCTTTATCTTTCAATCTTAACTCTTCTTTATAGAAATTATTTGTTGTTATCGATTCGGTTTCTAATCCAAATACATCTGTGTTCTGTGTGAATAACTTGTACATTTATTTTTTAAATAACGGTGGGAAGTTTTTTTGAGTTTTTTTATGACATCTTCTTGTCTTTCATTGTTTGCTTCATTTACTATTTCATAGTTACTAAGAGTTTCATACTGTATATTGCTCAGATTGACTATTTTAACTGAGTTTGTTGTGTTTAGGATTCGGACAAAGGTATCTTTGTTATTGGAAATAGTGTTACCTGTGAAAATTCCTTCATCAATTTCTTGATTTAGAATTAATTCATGATTTTGTATAGAAGATATTTTTACTTGTCTTATTACCCCAGAACGAGCTGGGAGAATGGTGGCATTATTGTCACAAGTGTGAGTTATTGGTAATTTTATTGGGTATTTTAAGTTATTCGGACGAAGTATTAGGGAATCACATTCTTGTGTAAAGTCTAATTGACAATTTTTTTTTAATAAAATCTATTCCTATTATGCCATCACTTGGTATTGGAAAATGTTGTTCGACTAAATGGAAATTATGCGGAATAACATATTTTCCTATCATGAGTTCTATGAATGCTAATCCTTTTGAAAAAACTGTACCTTGACCGATTCCTTATATTTCTGTTGTAAAATTGGTATTAACGTTTTTGAATGTGTGTACATTTTCTTTTATTATTGAACTATCTGCACCAGTATCTAGTAACAGGGTCAATGTTTTACCTGTACTTTCATTATTAATTTTTATAAATATGCTAAGGTTAAGATTGATTGTGTGTACGTTATTTATTGAGTCTGAATATCTGAAGGGGTCTGGTGGTTTTCCGAATTACTTTGAGTAACCCGAACATTGCCATTTCTATTATTATTACTTTGGTTGTTACCGCGGTTGGAATTGTATCTTCCTCGTTTGTAACCACGGGAATTTCCTCTGAAATTGCTTCTATTGTTATTATTGTAATTATTATTATCATTACCGCGGCCATTGCCTCTACCTTGTTGGTGATTACGGTAATTATTTCCTCTATTACTTTGACCGCGCTGGTATAGTACTGTACTGCTACTTCCAGTCATTTCCGTGCTGCAATGGATATATTTACCCATAGCCTCATTGAAATTAGTAAAGTTGCCTGCTTCCAGTATTATACGCAACTTTTCGAGGTTAGTGTTCTTTTTCATAGCTGAGATTGTTTCTTTTGTTGAAAATATTTCTGCATTATCAGGGTCTAGGCCATCGTCAATGTAAGCTGCTTCAAGTTGCTTGCGCAAATTGTCAAGTTCATCTGTACATTGCGATGCTGTTTTACCTTTTTGTTTTGTATTCAACAGTTTAACCTTTATTACGTCAGGTGATTCACCCTTTACGCTTCCCTTTAGTTTATTTATTATTGCAGAAATTGATGTTTCGTTCTATACTTTGTACAATATTGGACCAGTTATATTGGTTTTGATATGTTCAACTGCTAGATCTTCTTGGGTGCCTTTTGTTCGTTCAACCAGCTTTAAAGCTGTTAAGAAACGATTTATTGACAGTTTTTTACCGTCAAATTCTGGGACTTCAGACGAAGTTTGTCGTAAGTATTCCCTATCTAAGCTTTCTGATCAGGCATTTTGATTGTTTTTAATTATTCTTCAGGGTCCAAATTTGCATTGTCTGTTTCTCGCAGCATTTGATCTTTTAAAACAGACGGGTCGAATGTTACGGTTACACTTAGTACCGAAGGTAAAATAAGATTTAACTTATATCTGTTGTCTAAGGCTTTCAATGCCAATCGTAATTTTTCGATGTTTTCATCGACTTGCTGCTTATGTGCATTGGTTAGTCTGTCATAATATTTGCATATTAATTCCCGAATATCGTTGTACTTTTTTACCAATACTTCGGTGTGCTTAATTATTGTAACAGTTCTTATTCGAACGTTCTTGTTTAAGCATTTGTATGATTTAATGAATTCAGCTTGCTTTTTTTGATTAAGGCTACTGAATTCGGGCCATTCCATATGTGAGTCGCTTGAACTTGTTTTCGACTATGGAATTGGAGCAAAACTTTTGTTTTTAAACGTCTGAATCATTGCTTTCAGAACTCAATGGTTCTGTTTTGATGATTTCGTTAATAAGTAACTCGTGTATTGGCTGTGTCATATGAATGTTTTGTCTAAATAGGTTTTTATATTGAAGTATCATTATACGTTCAATCTGTCTATACATGTGTAGCTTAACTGTCTTGTTATTGATTATCCACTGTAGGACAATTTTTAGCTTCTTATTTGTTGGTCCGTTTTCAATGAGAAATTGAAGGAATGGAACATACCTTGTTAATAGTTTTAATGCTACCATATTTTTTTTTTTTTTTTTAAAGTTTTCTAATCCGTTAGCTCTGCTACCTATGTATGGTTAAAGTAAACTCTTCTTGTAGGCTTTATACATTTTAGGGGCTAAATTAATAAAAATGAGGACTACTACAGTTGCTAGCAAGATGAGGATGTATGTCAAATACGACACGTCAACTTTGTTAATAACGTTGGCGGTCAAGCCTACCGTTATAACGTCTACTAAACCCATCTTGTAACTAACTTAATTAGAATATACTGGTGTTCATTAATTTCCAAACAAAATTTTATGGAAATTGTTGGAGCAGTTCAATTGGTAGTTTTTTTGGCGTTAGCATTAACATAGCTTGAGTCACTCAAGAGAAACGCACAATGTTAAGTTGCGAGCCGATCGGCAATCTGCCGACGGCGAATTGGAGTCGCGTGCGGCCGTTTGTGGCTCACGCATTTTGCTTAAGACTAAGCTAGAATTAATCGTCGTATCATACTTGAAGCCGCCACATTAAATTCGCATTATTATACTGAAAACCGCGTCCATTTATTTTTAGAAATTGTTATTTTAATCTAAAAACTATTAGATTTTTCATTGGCGCCCGAGCAGGGACTTCGGTTTTTTCGTTAATAATAGTTTGTTTGATTCGCGGTGGTGGCTTATTTCGCGTGTGTTAATTCAACACATCTTCGCATCGCTTCGATTGCTGGACTTGCCCTTTTGGACCGTCGCCATAGTTGCCATACAATTTTGAAGAACCTGATGGCCAACAAACGAGGAAGATCCCTTTCTATTGAGTCTCTAGAAAGTCTTCAGGTATTCTGTGCCAAAAATTGAGTGCCAAATTTAGTTTGTGAGTCGCGCCAGTCGACAGAAAATATTAAAATAATTTGTGATATTGTACGTTGATACATATGTACATACGTTTGTAAACGTACAAAAGAGCTCAATTTCTGGCACTTTGAAATTTAATTTAAATTAACAAAACGGCAATATACATTTAATTGTTTAATACATACAAACATATTAAACAAAATAAAGTACAAACGGTGGTCTATATATTACATTTTTATTTCGTTCGTGTGTTTGTGCAAATGCAAAATGTCGCAGTTCCTTTTAGTTTTCGCTTTCAATATAATTGCTACGTACTCAGGCGTCTCCAACCGCACATCAAGCTCTCGTATCTCACTCGACATCTGATGCCGTGCTGCTCGCTACAGCAGTAGTACTCATTAAAAACAACTTAAGTTCATTTGTTCTTTGCCGAGCACTTCTAGACTCCGGATCACAGCTACATTTCGTTACCAGCCGTCTCGCAAATCAATTACAACTTCGTAAAATAAAAACACAGGCTGCAGTTTCGGGCATAGGTGATGCCAGCTTCAAAACAGAAGGATACTCGGTCGACCTCGTTCTGAAGTCGCGGACTTCAAGTTTCGCAACGAGCCTCACTGCCGTCATCGCCCAGACAATTACTGAAAATCAGCCTGGGATGTCTGTGAGCACACACAATTGGGACGTTCCCTCTAATATCCAACTAGCCGACCCTTCGTTTAATATACCTCAGAGTATAGATCTTCTCATCGGAGCTGGTTTGTTTTTCGAGCTGCTTTGCATTGGGCAAATACAACTGGCGCCAGGTCTACCATTGTTGCAGAAGACACATCTGGGTTGGAAACTATCTGGTGGCGGTCATCGGACCCCAAAGCTCTCTTCGTTCGTCGTTAATCAAAGATCATCGGATTCCAGCACTCACAGCACTCGGCTGGACGGTTTAGTGCGTCGTTTTTGGGAAATCGACTATCAAGTCGAGCCAATTTCCAAGGCTACAAAGGAAGAGCTCGCATGCGAAGCTCACTTCAAACAGAATATTGTTCGATTGCCTTCAGGCGAATAATCGGTTCGCCTGCCGTTTAAACATGGCCCAGAGTCCCTGGGTGATTTTGGCTGTCAGCCAGTTGGAGAAACAAGGGGAATAACACGCGCCGTGGGGCGTACTGGTAGTGCGACTACACTCTCCACGCGAGGGCGGCTGGAAGCAGGCCCTTGGTAAGGTCATGTCTCTGCCAAGGGTGCTGACGAATAGTAGTCGGGCGAGAGAAGAAAACTCTTTAAAATTACCCCAGTCCAAGGTGGAACAGTATCGTGCCGAGGGACTCGTGGCTGAGGGGGAGCTCAGTCGTTACTTTGCGAACTCTGGATACCTGCCGACCTCCAGTTTAACAAGGCTTCCCGCGGTACACGGGCTATGCCGCGGGTGACTGTCCACACCCGTCTACTCGTGGGACCAAATTATGAATAGTCGAAACAACAAACAAACAAACCCAGTGTCCGGGACATTCAAAAACCCGGGGGGAAACGCCAATCCTTCTATAGGTGCTTGCACCTCTTCCGCGACATCTGCTACGCCAGCAGGTGCTCGTAACGCCGCAAGCGGCATTGGTGCAGGACGGACAAGCCATTCGTCCTCACACCCCGGACGCCGACCTGGAACGGCTCCTGGAGCTCGAAGGCTGCAACACAAGTTTGCAGCACCAGCGTCCAGGTCCGCGACGCAGGCAATCGCCCCGGGGTCCGCCTCAACGGCAGCAAATAAACCGCCAATACAAGACCGGAGGCGAGCTGCAGAGATTCTGCAACTAAACCTGAGCGGCCAGCAGTCGTCTCCTGACGGACTCAAGCTCGTTGAATGGGCCAAGACAATACTGCCGGATTTTAAGCCAGCAATCCCGGCCGCTTCTGCAAAAGCCAAGCAGAAGCGCGAACGCTCCGTGGAGGAGCAGGCTCCGCAAGCCAAGCGGATAAAGCAGCCACCGCGTCCACAGCCACTCACTCGGTCCTTCGCTGAAGCCGCTAAGGGGAAGGTTCTAATTGGGGTCCTCGACAGGGGCCACAAGGAGGGCCATATCCCGCGGAACCAGTGGGGGGCCATTGAGAATGAGCTCCAGGACAATGTAGTTGACCTAATGGAGCGGTCTGGTGGACCGCCGCCTCGTTGCTCTGATGCTGGGTGGCATCAGGGCAACATAAAAGCGATTGCCTGCGAGGATGAGTCATCGGCAGAGCTTTACAAAAAAGCGGTGGCCTTGCTGGGGGAAGTCTACCCCGGGGCGAAGCTCGAGGCGGTCGACTGGAAGGACGTGCCAAGTCGGCCCAGAGCGAGAGCTTGGGTTTCTGTCAAGCCAGAGGAGCCCGAGCGAATCCTCAAGCTCCTTCAGATGAGCAACCCCGACTTGGTTACTCAGGATTGGAGGATTGCCAAAGTCGAGGCGCCTGAAGGCAACAGCCGACAAATTATCATTGTGATAAACGATGAGTCGGCTGAGACTCTGGTCGCAACAAATGGGGCGGCTCACTATGGCTTCAAGCCTATCACAATAAAAGTCTACCGCTCGGATGCAGCCAGCAAGCCGTCAGGGTTGGAGGACGCACCGGAGGCACAAGACACTGCCGCCCTCCCGGAGCAGCCACTGCCGGTTGCTGTCGCCGATGATACCACCGCCAATGGTAAAATCATAAGCGAAGCGCCGGCAGCCAAGACGAGTGACGGCCAGGCGGAGGATGTATCCGAACTCGCCGACGCGGCCCAAATGATCAGCCTCGAAGAGGACACGGATGACGAGGCTGATCTCACAGTGGTGGAGTTGAGAACGGAAGATGTCTTTGACACTCCTCCAAATCAACCTCCACCACTGTAAAGCGGCTGCAGCCGCCCTTCTGCTCCGCATAAGCCAATGCGGAGCAGACATTGTCCTCATCCAGGAACCTTGGGTGTGTGGTGGCAAGGTTTCTGGACTGGGGACTCGGGACTACAAGCTGCTTGTAGCCCACAACGAAGGTAAAGTCCGCACCTGCATTCTAGCAAGAAAACATCTAGACATTTTTCTGCTTCCTGATTTCAGCGATGGTGACAACACGGCTGTATGCCTTGAGCTAAAGTCTGGACAGGTCAGACTTAGCTCCACCTACATGGCCCACGACCACCAGGGGCCCCTTCCACAGCAACGACTACGGGCGTTAATTGCTGACTGCGAATTGACGCATACCGAGCTGATAATATGCTGCGACGCCAACGCTCACCACCATCAAAGGGGCAGCTCGGATATAAGTGAACGAGGTGAGTTACTCTTCAATTATATCTTAACAACAAACTTAAACATTTGTAATATAGGTAACGACCCGACCTTTATTATAAAGAATAGGGAAGAGGTCTTAGACATGACGCTAGCCACAACCTCCCTCTATCAACAACTGACAAAATGGAGGGTACTCGTAGAGCACTCTTTCTCCGACCATAGGTATATCGACATAGAGTACTGTCTTGACATACCCAGACCCAAATGGTGCAGAAACGTTAAACGTACAAACTGGACCAGATTCAAAGAATGCCTCGAAAGGCTAATCCCAGAGCATCCCCCAGTGGGATCCCCCTCTACCGAGTACACAGAGTTACTCACAAACAAGTCCGCCCTAAACATGACATGCCCCCAGAGCAAACCAAGAGGCAAAACAAAACCACCATGGTGGTCGTCGCAACTAGGCGAGCTTCGTAAAACTTCGCGAAAGCTCTTTAACAGAGCTAAGTCGAAGGAACACGACCTATCATGGAGTCTCTACAAAGCCAGCCTATCCACTTTCAAAAAGAATCTTAGACAAGCTAAACGCTCCTCATGGCAAAACTTTTGCTCAAAAATAGAGAGCACTGCAGAAGCAGCAAGGCTCAGGAAGGTTCTCTCAAGTACTCAAGCAACCATAGGCTACCTCAAAAAACCTGATGACTCATGGACAACGACCAGTCTAGAGTCACTAGAACTTTTGATGGCAACCCACTTTCCCGGATGCTCAGTTGAAGTACCACTACCCCTTATCCAAAGAGAATTTCTGGAACACGTTTCCACCGACTTATTCTCCAGAGATATCATCTCGTGGGCTATTCGTAGCTTCTCACCCTTCAAGTCCCCTGGGCCGGACGAAATTATCCCAGCCCAACTGCAGTATGCAGGGGACATCGCCATAAACTGGCTTCAGAAAAATTTCTCAGACACCCTGACAACAGGAACGATCCCCAAGCCATGGCTCGAATCTAAAGTTGTCTTCATTCCCAAGGCGGGAAAAGCCTCACACACGACCCCCAAGGATTTCCGACCCATAAGCCTAACATCCTTCCTACTCAAGACACTAGAAAGGGTGCTGGGCTTATATATTATAAATACGATCAAGACCGACAACTTCTCCCAAGCACAACATGCCTACCAAAAAGGTAAATCTACCGAGACAGCACTTCATGCTGTTGTCTCCACAATAGAAGCAGCACTCCACCACAAGGAGTATTGCCTTATAGCCTTTCTAGACATTGAGGGCGCTTTCAATAACGTCGTACCGAGGGCGATCACTGGAACATTGTAAGGGCTGGGGGTGGGGGACCGTATTTTGGGACTGATTGATCAACTGCTCAAGAGCAGGACAGTCAGGGCCACTCTGGGGTCCTCAACCATATCCAGATCTGTTAATAGAGGCACACCGCAAGGAGGTGTCCTCTCTCCTCTCCTTTGGAACGTGGCGGTAAACAACCTGCTGCGCTCCATGGAGGGAGGGGGCTGTCAGGTGATCGCTTACGCAGATGACGTTGCCATAGCCTTCTCGGGCAAGTATCCCCAATCCTTGTGCGAATGCATGACCACTGCACTTAAAACATTGTCCTCATGGGCCACATCAAATGGACTAGGGCTGAACCCAGCCAAAACTGACTTAGTCCTCTTCACTAGGAGGTATAAGATTCCCCCCCTCAGGCCGCCGTCGTTGAATGGGGTGGAACTTTCCTTCAGTAAATCAGCCAAATACCTAGGGCTCACTCTTGATAGCAAACTAGACTGGAACCTCAACTCGGAGGAACGAGTGAAGAAGACTTCAGTCGCACTATATACATGCAGGAAATCCATTGGATTAAAATGGGGAATGGCACCTCACATCACCCTCTGGCTGTACACAGCCATCGTAAGGCCTATCCTACTGTACGGAGTGTCGGTATGGTGGCCAGCTCTATCAAAGAAGAAATTAGTCCACAAGCTTGGCAAGGTACAGCGTGCTGCTGGACTGACCACAACAGGAGCCTTCAGTACGACCCCAACTGAAGCTCTTGACAACATACTTAAGCTTCTACCAATAGACCAAATGGGGAAGTTACTAGCAACTCTCTCTGCCCTACGCATGAGGGAAACAAAGCAGTGGTCCGAACAGACTTACGGACACTCCAAGGTTCTTGTGGGAAACCCACTTATTCCCTAAAACACGGACTATTGCCGTCCTCAGGAATTCCCCAAAACTCCATTCCATACACTTATCCTCTCCAGGGACGATTGGTGCTCGATATCTGTCACAAACTGCCGCAGATCTCTGAAGGAGATGGCCGAGCAGTTTGAGATACACCTCATATGGGTGCCCGGACATAAAGGCATCGAGGGCAACGACAAAGCAGACGAGCTGGCAAAGCATGGTACTACCGTGCCTCTCCTCACAGGCAAGGAGAGCATGGGTATCCCCATGGCCAGCTGCAAGCTAAGAGTCCGATCGCACTTCGAACTTGAAGCAAACAAGAGATGGCAACTCACCACCGCCACGGGTAGGACTGCCAGGCAAACCTGGCCAACGTGCTGTAAAAAGCGGTCCTTAGGCCTTGTTCACTTAAACAGATTAGGTTGTGCTGCCGTAATCAGGGCCATTACGGGGCACTGGCTAGTGGGGACTCACGCAGCGAGACTTCTAGCCCCTTCCAATGACTTCTGCAGAAGCTGCCGAGACGAGGAGGAAGAGGAAACAGTCTCCCACCTCTTCTGCGACTGTCCAGCTCTCTGCAAGAACACAAAGCGATACCTTGGTTCTTTCTTCTTATCGGACCTCTCTCAACTGGCGGACACTAAACCGAAAAATATCCTGTCCATTATTAGAGCCTCGGGCTGGGACCACGCCCTCGTAAACGGTGTAACACACTCTACGGTATCTGTGGACTATTTCCAAAACGCGGCATCACAATGGGCCAATACATGGCCTACGTGAGTGGGGGTTTTTGTCTCAAACTGCTCACTACCGCTCTAACCTAACTTAACCTAACCTGGGTGATTCTTACATGCAAGCCCGGCGCAGGCTCGAAAACCTCGAACGCAAATTAGTTCGAGTTCCTCACCTTAGGACGCAATATTCGGCATTCATAAAGGAATATGTTGAACTCATCCATATGTCGCTGGTGCCGCGCGCATATATTCACAGATGCAAATATTTTCTACCTCACCATTGCGTGCTTAAAGAGGATAGCACAACAACTAAGCTCAGAGTTGTATTCGACGGCTCTGCCGCCACCACGTCTGGTTTATCCTTATACCATATTCTCATGGCGGGTCCTACAATTCAAAGTAGGCTGTTTAATATACTCATTCGATTTTGAACCTTTCCTATCGCCCTTACAGCTGATATTTGCAAGATGTATCGGTGCGTCCGACTCGCCAATGGCTCCAATGCATACTTTGGCGTGATTCTCCCGAAGAGGATATAAAATGCTATAAGTTGAATACCGTCACATATGGAACCAAGCCCGCCGCATTCCTTGCCATACGCCCTATGCATCAGCTAGCTAAGGACCAAATCTTGGATTATCCTCTAGGCGCACGAATCGTTCTGCAGCATTTCTACGTGGATGATATGATATCAGGAGGTAGTTCCTTTGAGGAGGTGCGCGATATAATTGACCAGTCCAGTAAGCTTTTGGCTAAGGGAAACTTTCGCCTTCGAAAGTGGTGCTCTAATCGTCTGAACGTTATCAACGACATTCCAGATAGCGAAAGGGAAAGTCTACTTAAGTTCGATAACAACGTTGACGTCACAAAGGCACTCGGACTTGTTTGGGAACCACGCGAGGATAGCTTCGTGTTCACGTTTGCTCTTCACGGTGACTACAAAAGGCACACGAAGCGCTCTGTTTTAGCGACCATAGCAAGATGCTATGATCCACTTGGACTAATCGGCCCCACAATGACCAGAGCCAAAATTATCCTGCAGAGGATGTGGAGAGAAAAACTAGCATGGGACGAAAGCTTGCCCCAACTCCTTTCCACAGCCTGGACTGGATTCTGTAGCGACTTTGCGGATGTGCGTCATGCGAAATTTCCCCGCTACGTCTTGCTTCCAAGTTCGGAACTTGAATTGCATGCATTTTGCGACGCTAGCTTGGAAGCCTATGGAGCCTGCATTTATACTGTTTCTCGGACCCGCAGCCAGGTGCAGTCTCATCTCCTCCGCTCAAAGGCGCGTATCGCTCCTCTAAAAGCCATCACGGTTCCAAAGCTCGAGTTATGCGCTGCCCACTTGCTTGCACAACTGGTATCCGAAATAGTGAAGATGAAGATCTTTAAATGCAAGGTGTTCTGTTGGTCAGACTCTTCAGTAGTTCTTTCTTGGTTGCTGGAAGAACCATCTAAATTCAATGTTTTTGTCGCGAATAGAATTTGCGCAATACAGGAACTAACAGCTGATATGGAATGGCGATATGTGCCGACTGCAATGAATCCTGCTGATATTCTTTCCAAGGGAGCATCACCAAATGGGCTATTGCGCTCCGCGCTATGGTTGCAAGGTCCTTCATTTTGGCAGGGAAATCTTAATCAATG
Organism: Scaptomyza polygonia; assembly: GCA_035044585.1. NCBI lineage: Eukaryota > Metazoa > Arthropoda > Insecta > Diptera > Drosophilidae > Scaptomyza > Scaptomyza polygonia. The sequence continues at coordinate 134,294 of JAWNNU010000819.1, read as the reverse complement.
GCCAGCACATTGCCTTTCTCAGCTCCAGTTGCCGGATATTCGAAAAAAGATTCTCTTAGTTACGTCTGATGATGGTGATATGTCACTCGCCTTGAAATACATTAATTCGTTCGGAATCACTCAGCGCATTTTTGGGTACGTGCACAAGTTCATCAATCTGCGGACCTCTTCTAATTTGGATAAGCTCTCGGCTGAAAACATTCGTCATGGAACATACATCCTCATTCACGTCGTTCAAAGGGCCAATCTACACGAGGAATTTATTCAGCTTCAAAAGAAAAAGACTGTCAGCTCATCAAGTATTATATCATCGCTTAGCCCATTTCTAGATGAATTCGGTTTAATGCGTGTAGGCGGACGCATAACAAATTCGACACTTGGCTTCGAGCCTGCCACCCAATTTTGCTGCTAAAGAATCATCCTTTGACATTATCAATCACAAATTACTTTCACCGTAAGTACCATCATGCCGGTCCCCAAGCTCTTCTGGCTGCAATACGAATGCAGTATTGGCCGATTGGTGGCCTAAAAAGGGTATCGAAAGCCCTGCGCAAATGCATAATTTTCTGTAGAGCTCGTCCACGTCTTGTTGAACAATCATGGCAAGTCTACCAAAGGATCGCGTTCAGAGCTCACAAGCATTTACGATCACAGGAGTTGATTACTGTGGTCCCTTTTATTACAAGTCTGAAGTTCGCAATAAGGCTCCTTACAAGTGCTACATATGCGTCTTTGTTTGCTTCGCCACCAAGGCCGTTTGGTTAGAACTTGTCAAGGATCTCTCTACCGATGGTTTTCTAAGCGCTCTTAAGGCCTGTTGTCACATACACCGTAAACCGAAACCGAAACCGAATTCAGTACATTTGCAACTGCGATAGAAACTGCAACCGAAACATCGGTATTTTTCAGTTGCTAGCAATTGTAATCGAATTCAGTACATTAGCAACTGAAACCAAAACAAGTACTTTTGACTTTATTCGGTTGCTGTTAACCGACGATCACCTGTTTTCTACAAATGCATATAGCTTAACGCTGGTCAATTCTTTGTGCAATCGATATTTTTATTTCGGTTTCGTTTTCGGTTTACGGTGTATGTGACAACAGGCCTTTAAGCGATTCGTGGCTACTCGCGGCATACCCAATTGCATTTGGTCTGACAATGCGACTAATTTCGTTGGTGGAAAAAATGAGTTACTGGAGCTGCGGAACTTGCTCTTAAACGGAAAGCATCTTGAGGCAATTCATGCTTACTGCTTGAGCAATGGATTCGACTGGAAGTTTATACCGCCTCGATCGCCCCACTTCGGTGGCCTATGGGAGGCCGCGGTTAAGCTGGCCAAGCATCATTTATATCGCTCAATGGGGTCTTCGCTTCTGGGATTCGATGAATTGCGCACCTTTGTGTGCCAAATTCAAGCAATAATCAATTCACGCCCTCTTGTATAAATCCCGCAGACCTCGACGTTTTGACACCTGGCCACTTTCTTATTGGTAGACCACTCGTGGCACTTCCTGAGCCAGATCTTTCATCTTTGAACTACAACCGTCTGGATCACTGGCAGCACGTTACTTATATCCAGCAACTCTTCTGGAACAGATGGAAGGAGGAGTACCTCTCTCTTCTTCAGCAACGTGTAAAGTTGAGGACGCCACAGGTCCCCCTCAAGGTGAACGATCTCGTTTGTATCAAGGACGAAAATCTCCCTCCATTAAAGTGGCCCCTAGCTCGCGTCGAAGAGACCATCCACGGAGACGATGGCGTGGTACGCGTCGCTGTCCTGCGAACCCCTCTCTGGAACAACACGTCGAGCTGTCAACAAGTTGGTCATTCTTCCCGCTAATGATCCTGTTGAAAACCCTGGGTTTTTCAACGGGGAGGAGGATGTTCGGGGCAGCAGCTGATGCTGTCTGAGTTCATTGCACTCACTCTTAAATTGCAAGTTCTCAAGGCGCTGCTCTCTTAAATTATCTCACCGTTTATAAATAGCTGTACTTCTTTTCTTTGCTACCATGCATACCTTACTAAGCCGAACACGCATGCATTTTTGCTCACTCTCTGATTGTCCGTCTTTGAAATCGGTTTCGTGTGCGAGCTAGTGAAGCTTTTAAATACTGCTAATTAGTAAATTGTTAAAATCTATCAATAAAACTTAATAGAAACGCATCACGCCCCTTTGAAATAAATGTCAGGCGATTTGCAAATAAACAATTCTGAAAACGAAAAGACATTGCGCCGGTTTTTCGTATATTCTTTTCAGTGCAAATCAAAGTTGCCGAAAAAGCTCGGCAGCTCCCAACACTGGTTCTTTATCTTTCAATCTTAACTCTTCTTTATAGAAATTATTTGTTGTTATCGATTCGGTTTCTAATCCAAATACATCTGTGTTCTGTGTGAATAACTTGTACATTTATTTTTTAAATAACGGTGGGAAGTTTTTTTGAGTTTTTTTATGACATCTTCTTGTCTTTCATTGTTTGCTTCATTTACTATTTCATAGTTACTAAGAGTTTCATACTGTATATTGCTCAGATTGACTATTTTAACTGAGTTTGTTGTGTTTAGGATTCGGACAAAGGTATCTTTGTTATTGGAAATAGTGTTACCTGTGAAAATTCCTTCATCAATTTCTTGATTTAGAATTAATACATGATTTTGTATAGAAGATATTTTTACTTGTCTTATTACCCCAGAACGAGCTGGGAGAATGGTGGCATTATTGTCACAAGTGTGAGTTATTGGTAATTTTATTGGGTATTTTAAGTTATTCGGACGAAGTATTAGGGAATCACATTCTTGTGTAAAGTCTAATTGACAATTTTTTTTTAATAAAATCTATTCCTATTATGCCATCACTTGGTATTGGAAAATGTTGTTCGACTAAATGGAAATTATGCGGAATAACATATTTTCCTATCATGAGTTCTATGAATGCTAATCCTTTTGAAAAAACTGTACCTTGACCGATTCCTTATATTTCTGTTGTAAAATTGGTATTAACGTTTTTGAATGTGTGTACATTTTCTTTTATTATTGAACTATCTGCACCAGTATCTAGTAACAGGGTCAATGTTTTACCTGTACTTTCATTATTAATTTTTATAAATATGCTAAGGTTAAGATTGATTGTGTGTACGTTATTTATTGAGTCTGAATATCTGAAGGGGTCTGGTGGTTTTCCGAATTACTTTGAGTAACCCGAACATTGCCATTTCTATTATTATTACTTTGGTTGTTACCGCGGTTGGAATTGTATCTTCCTCGTTTGTAACCACGGGAATTTCCTCTGAAATTGCTTCTATTGTTATTATTGTAATTATTATTATCATTACCGCGGCCATTGCCTCTACCTTGTTGGTGATTACGGTAATTATTTCCTCTATTACTTTGACCGCGCTGGTATAGTACTGTACTGCTACTTCCAGTCATTTCCGTGCTGCAATGGATATATTTACCCATAGCCTCATTGAAATTAGTAAAGTTGCCTGCTTCCAGTATTATACGCAACTTTTCGAGGTTAGTGTTCTTTTTCATAGCTGAGATTGTTTCTTTTGTTGAAAATATTTCTGCATTATCAGGGTCTAGGCCATCGTCAATGTAAGCTGCTTCAAGTTGCTTGCGCAAATTGTCAAGTTCATCTGTACATTGCGATGCTGTTTTACCTTTTTGTTTTGTATTCAACAGTTTAACCTTTATTACGTCAGGTGATTCACCTTTTACGCTTCCCTTTAGTTTATTTATTATTGCAGAAATTGATGTTTCGTTCTATACTTTGTACAATATTGGACCAGTTATATTGGTTTTGATATGTTCAACTGCTAGATCTTCTTGGGTGCCTTTTGTTCGTTCAACCAGCTTTAAAGCTGTTAAGAAACGATTTATTGACAGTTTTTTACCGTCAAATTCTGGGACTTCAGACGAAGTTTGTCGTAAGTATTCCCTATCTAAGCTTTCTGATCAGGCATTTTGATTGTTTTTAATTATTCTTCAGGGTCCAAATTTGCATTGTCTGTTTCTCGCAGCATTTGATCTTTTAAAACAGACGGGTCGAATGTTACGGGTACACTTAGTACCGAAGGTAAAATAAGATTTAACTTATATCTGTTGTCTAAGGCTTTCAATGCCAATCGTAATTTTTCGATGTTTTCATCGACTTGCTGCTTATGTGCATTGGTTAGTCTGTCATAATATTTGCATATTAATTCCCGAATATCGTTGTACTTTTTTACCAATACTTCGGTGTGCTTAATTATTGTAACAGTTCTTATTCGAACGTTCTTGTTTAAGCATTTGTATGATTTAATGAATTCAGCTTGCTTTTTTTGATTAAGGCTACTGAATTCGGGCCATTCCATATGTGAGTCGCTTGAACTTGTTTTCGACTATGGAATTGGAGCAAAACTTTTGTTTTTAAACGTCTGAATCATTGCTTTCAGAACTCAATGGTTCTGTTTTGATGATTTCGTTAATAAGTAACTCGTGTATTGGCTGTGTCATATGAATGTTTTGTCTAAATAGGTTTTTATATTGAAGTATCATTATACGTTCAATCTGTCTATACATGTGTAGCTTAACTGTCTTGTTATTGATTATCCACTGTAGGACAATTTTTAGCTTCTTATTTGTTGGTCCGTTTTCAATGAGAAATTGAAGGAATGGAACATACCTTGTTAATAGTTTTAATGCTACCATATTTTTTTTTTTTTTTTTAAAGTTTTCTAATCCGTTAGCTCTGCTACCTATGTATGGTTAAAGTAAACTCTTCTTGTAGGCTTTATACATTTTAGGGGCTAAATTAATAAAAATGAGGACTACTACAGTTGCTAGCAAGATGAGGATGTATGTCAAATACGACACGTCAACTTTGTTAATAACGTTGGCGGTCAAGCCTACCGTTATAACGTCTACTAAACCCATCTTGTAACTATCTTAATTAGAATATACTGGTGTTCATTAATTTCCAAACAAAATTTTATGGAAATTGTTGGAGCAGTTCAATTGGTAGTTTTTTTGGCGTTAGCATTAACATAGCTTGAGTCACTCAAGAGAAACGCACAATGTTAAGTTGCGAGCCGATCGGCAATCTGCCGACGGCGAATTGGAGTCGCGTGCGGCCGTTTGTGGCTCACGCATTTTGCTTAAGACTAAGCTAGAATTAATCGTCGTATCATACTTGAAGCCGCCACATTAAATTCGCATTATTATACTGAAAACCGAGTCCATTTATTTTTAGAAATTGTTATTTTAATCTAAAAACTATTAGATTTTTCATTGGCGCCCGAGCAGGGACTTCGGTTTTTTCGTTAATAATAGTTTGTTTGATTCGCGGTGGTGGCTTATTTCGCGTGTGTTAATTCAACACATCTTCGCATCGCTTCGATTGCTGGACTTGCCCTTTTGGACCGTCGCCATAGTTGCCATACAATTTTGAAGAACCTGATGGCCAACAAACGGAGATCCCTTTCTATTGAGTCTCTAGAAAGTCTTCAGGTATTCTGTGCCAAAAATTGAGTGCCAAATTTAGTTTGTGAGTCGCGCCAGTCGACAGAAAATATTAAAATAATTTGTGATATTGTACGTTGATACATATGTACATACGTTTGTAAACGTACAAAAGAGCTCAATTTCTGGCACTTTGAAATTTAATTTAAATTAACAAAACGGCAATATACATTTAATTGTTTAATACATACAAACATATTAAACAAAATAAAGTACAAACGGTGGTCTATATATTACATTTTTATTTCGTTCGTGTGTTTGTGCAAATGCAAAGTGTCGCAGTTCCTTTTAGTTTTCGCTTTCAATATAATTGCTACGTACAAATATAAGTACATACATACAGACATACGCACTTGCACATACACATAACGCTTGGTAAAGTTCTTATATTTTTGGGCATTAACATTAACATCTGATTGTTCGTACGTTCGTTAACCTTTCTTCACTTTGTGCTTGCATCGGTTTAATACACTGGTTTGTGTGTGCGTGCGCTCGCGCCAAATTCTCTCACTTGTTCTTTTCATCCCCACTTTGCTTGCAGGTCAAGCTTGGTTTGATCTGTGTTACACATTCGTTTTGTGCGTGCGCTCGCGCAAATTCTCTCTTTTGCTCTTTTAGCCCCCGCACCCCGCATATTACAGCTGTTGCCCACAAAGTGGCTGCAGCAAACGTTGACTTGCTTATTTTCGGTCGCTTGGACCATTTTCGTTTGTTGGTTCACTTATCACACTAGTGCGTGTGTGTGTTCATAAGCAAGCTTAGCGTTTTGCGCCAGTTGCAGTGCGGGTGCAATAAGCTCAAAAGCTTTTTGAATATTTGATTGCGTTTGCACACATAGTTTTTTGATCTGTGTTACACATTCGTTTAGTGCGTGCGCTCGCGCAAATTCTCTCTTTTGCTCTTTAGCCCCCCGCACCCTTTATATTACAGCTGTTGCCCACAAAGTGGCTGCAGCAAACGTTGACTTGCTTATTTTCGGTCGCTTGGACTATTTTCGTTTGTTTGTTCACTTATCACACATAAGCAAGGTTAGCGTTTTGTTACATAGTTGCAGTGCGTGTGCAATAAGCTCAAAAGGTTTTTGAATATTTGTTTGCGTTTGCACATTTAGTTTTTTTTTGTCAGCTTAATTATGTCTGAGTCAGATAAACAGCCACTCGAAAAGCCAGTAGTAGCTAAAACTGGTGCGAAGTTAGCATTGTGTTTACAAAGGTTTGATAAAGTCAGTGCTGACATTGCTCGCATACAAACAGCCTTTAAATTGAAACAGATCTCATCCGACAAAACAGAGTTAGCATGTCGTTTAGAGTTATTAGAAGGGTATATCGATAAAGCTATGAATTTACAGGCAGAGCTGGACAGTTTAAATCCAGCTAACGAAAGCAGAGGGCCGTTAGAAGATTTGTGTGTCGTAACAAAAGCCTTGTTCATGAATGCAATTAAGCCACAGTCCGACACACATATTAAACAACATGACTGCTCAATGAATTCGAGCCAGCGATCTCAACTGCCGAAAATGCGTTTGCCAAAATTTAGTGGTAAACATTCAGAGTTTAGAAATTTTATGTGCCTATTTGAAAGTCTTGTGGATGACGATGCCTCATTGACAAACGTAGAGAAATTTAATCATTTAGTTTCTTGTTTGTCAGATGAAGCATTGGGTGTAGTCAAGACATATCAGCTGACAGATTGTAACTACCCTAAGGCCCTTGCTAGTCTCAAGTCAGTTTACGACAATAAATGTCTAATATTTTTTGATACGGTTGCTCAATTGTTTGATTTGCCAAGCATGACCAAGCCATCTGCATCGAGTTTAAGATCGATGGTAGATACAGTGTCTGCTATTTATTCATCGCTGTCGTCTTTGGGTGACGACAAAGACATTGCTAATGCAATAATTATTCATATGGTCATGTCAAGGGTAGACCATACGACTAAATCTCGTTTTGAGGAGCAGCTTGATTATGATAAGCTGCCATCTTGGGAAGATTGTGCTAAGCAACTGAATAGGAGGTACCAATACTTGTCAGCCGAAGAGTCAACTCGTGACAAGTCAAAATTGCGTACTGAAGTGAGGAAACCTCAACAAAAATCTTCATTTGCCTGTGTTAACTCAGGGCATAGTTCGTCGTCTGCGTGTACTTATTGCAATTCTGCAGATCACAATATGTATGTTTGTCCGGCATTCTGTGGTATTTCAGTTATGCAACGATTTGAGTTCGTAAAAACTCAGAAGATGTGTCTCAACTGTTTGACCGTGGGACACATGGTGTCGAATTGCAAGGCTTCGAAGTGTCGAGTTTGTTCAAAGCCTCATCATTTTTTGCTTCATAGGTATAATGCACCAGTACAAAGTGAGGCAGCGGCACTTCAAGCCTCAACTTCAGGGGCATATGTAGGTCACGTGCAAAATGTGGATCAAGTCGTTCTTGCCACCGCTATCGTTGACATTAAAGATAGATTCGGACAGTTGCATCCGGCACGAGTTTTGCTCGACAGTGGTTCGCAAATAAATTTGATGTCTGAGAGCATGGCACAAAGGCTTCGACTTAAACGTGAGCCAACTTCCCTTGCTATATCAATGGTAGGTGGTGCAACCACCGATAGCAAAAATAGTGTTTGTGCATCATTTCACTCTCGTGTGAATTCCCACACATTTTCCGCTGAGTGTTGGGTACTTAAGTCGATATCCACATCTCAGCCTGGTCAGGCTCTGTCCGTATTGAATTGGAAAATACCAAAGAATATTAAGTTGGCAGATCCCGAGTTCTACAAGCCAGCTAAGGTGGATGTATTATTGGGAGCTGAATTGTTTTATGGTTTATTGTGCGTTGGGCAAATAAAATTACATTCCCAGCTGCCCATCATGCAAAAAACATTGCTCGGTTGGATTGTGTCGGGCAAATATACTGGACAAGTGCCTCGGCAACAATATAGTAAAGGTTTTGTAGCTCAAGTTTCTATTTGTTCTCTCGACTCCTTAGTTAATCGTTCTTGGGAATTGGACCAATGTCCAATCGAGTTGAAGGCTGGTCGCCAAACAGCTGCTCAGCGGGCCTGTGAACTGCACTTTAAGAAAACCAAACAACGGTTATCTTCCGGTCACTTTCAAGTGAATCTTCCCTTTAAGACCGATCCCAAAGTTCTTGGCCTGTCCTTTCAAACTGCTGAAAGACGATTCTTACAACTTGAGCGCAAACTATCTAGAGATGACACTCTTAGAAATATGTATCATGACTTCAAGAAAGAGTATTTGGATTTGGGACATATGTCCATTCTGAAGTCTGCTCCTCGAGAACAGCATTACTACATTCCTCATCAATGCGTTCTGCGACCTGAGAGTACCTCAACCGAACTTCGTGTTGTTTCTGATGCTTCTAGCAAAACATCAACAGCAGTTTCTCTAAATGAAACACTAATGGTGGGGCCAACTATTCAGAGGGAGTTGTATTCAACGTTGGTCAACTTTCGGTTGAACAAATATGCCGTAACTGCCGACATTTCCAAAATGTATAGGCAGATAAATGTTTCTGAGGAAGACAGAGACTTTCAACTTGTCTTGTGGAGAGAAACCACTTCGCAAAAAATACAGGCATACAGATTGAATACTGTTACATATGGTACAGCGTCAGCACCCTTTTTGGCTGTACGTTGTTTGTTTGAATTGGCAAACATTTACTCACAATCACATCCCATTGGTGCGGATGTGATTAAAAATTGTTTTTATGTTGACGATATGCTGGCAGGTGCAGACAGTTTAAAAGAACTGGACACTATTTGCAGCCAGGTCGATAAACTATTGCATGCAGGAGGATTTCCACTGGCCAAATGGGCTTCCAATTGCCAGAATTTGTCTGGCGAAATGAACGCCAGTGAAGAAATAAGCAAAAATTTTCATGAGCAAAGCTCAGTAAAGACGCTTGGAATGCGTTGGTCACCTCAAGAAGATATATTTAAATATCATCTTGACGTGGATAGTTTTGCCGCCCTAAAACCAAAAAAACGCAATCTACTGTCAATCGCCTCTCATTTGTTTGACCCTCTAGGCTTATTGTGTCCAATTGTCACAACGGAAAAAATGTTGTTAAGAAACTCGGCAGCATTCGCTCCACGACTGCAATCATTTAGTCCATTTATCTACAAAGTTAAGGAAAATGGCATTCAGATTGAGTTAATTCGAGAAGGAGGGCGTTTGCAACACGGCCCTTCCTCATATGACTCCGAATTCCCTTTGTTGATACCAAAGAGTTTTGCATTGGTCAGCCTCTTTATGAGGCATTTGCACCTTAGGCACTACCATGCAAGTGCAAAGTTTCTTACTGGATTGTTGAGGCATCCAGTTTGGGTGGCTGATGCCCGAAGAGAATCTGGCGTAGAATTCTGTGGGGTTTTTTATGTAAGCCACAGAAATCAATATAGACCATCCGTAAAAATGTACGTTGCCATTTTTGTTGGTTTCGCCTCAAAGGCGGTCTTGAATCTTGTGACTTCCACTGATACCCTTCTTAATATTTTTAAAAGGTTGATTGGAGCGAGCAACGCGCTGAAGAAAGAGTGGAAGAAGTCCGCAGCGGTGACAGCCGTGCAATGGAAGCTAGTCCCTCCGAGGGCACCGCACTTCGGCGGGCTCTGGAAACGAGCAGTAGAGGCTGTCAAACACAGGCGGTTGCGAGGGGCAGGCGACGCCAAGCGTACACCAGGAGTACCCAACACCAGGCTACTCGAGGCGGACGCCAGCGACCCGAAGGACCGAGAGGTGGCGACTCCAGGGCACTGGCTCATCGGCCAACCTTTGCCGGGGCTGCCCACAGGGTCTACGCCCGAGGTACCCAACAACAAGCTCGTACCCGCATTCTCGAAGCGGTGGCGACAGTTGTTGGTGCTCAGACTGAACTTCTGGCGCAAGTGGTCGGGAGACTACCTGCTGAGCCTGCGGCAGCCAACTCAACACAACAAAGGCGAGGCCAATCTGGTCGAAGGGGCGGTCGGGCTGGTCGACGACAGCACCCCCCATCAACAATGGATCACCGGGCGCGTCACACGCGTCATAGCTGGGGAGGACGGAAGGGTGCGGGTGGCCGCCAGAACGCCGGCCGGCGGCATTAAACGGCCAATCTTCAAGCTGGCACCGCTCCCAACCTGCTGAGATTTTTGAAGACCGGAGCTCTTCAACGGGGCCGGAATGTTGGAGCAGTTCAATTGGTAGTTTTTTTGGCGTTAGCATTAACATAGCTTGAGTCACTCAAGAGAAACGCACAATGTTAAGTTGCGAGCCGATCGGCAATCTGCCGACGGCGAATTGGAGTCGCGTGCGGCCGTTTGTGGCTCACGCATTTTGCTTAAGACTAAGCTAGAATTAATCGTCGTATCATACTTGAAGCCGCCACATTAAATTCGCATTATTATACTGAAAACCGCGTCCATTTATTTTTAGAAATTGTTATTTTAATCTAAAAACTATTAGATTTTTCAGAAATGATCTGATAATTCGTTAGTTTTTTTTTTGGAAATTTTTTTTTTTTAAATTTGAGTTATTTTATTAATTTTTTTTTTACTGATGAATTTTAAATTTTGAAAAAAAATATAAATTTTGTTGTAATTACTTTGAAGTTATGGCAATATTGTTAGTTTAGAGAACATATAACTGGTTTACATAATTTGGCTCTATATAAAACAATGACAGTTATATGTTGTTAGTATAAAGCTTAACAGTGGTTAGTTGTTTTTAACCTGCATCTTACGGTGCATCTAATTAAATTGTAGAAGTGTTAAAAGTAAAGACATAGGGGCTTAGTTTTTAACAGCCCTTTTGCGTTATTTCGCTCTTGGGCGAAGTTGTTGCTCTATTTGGGGTATACGCTCTTTGCAGCGTTGTGGGTCCTCCTCATTGTTGAATGTTTTGAGTAGGTCCAGTTCCAGACAGCGCTTCTGCATAAGGTTCCTTACGGGAGAAGCGTTGAGGACCGATTTAACGTTGCTCATAGGTGGTTGATAATTTTTTGTTTATTTACCATCATTAATGCCTCGTTCGCGTGGACACTTGTGTGTCCGCTGAGCTCGCTTCGTTCTGTTTATCTGTCCCACGTTGCTGTAGAGGACTAGCAGACCGCTGTCCTCCACATTAATTTTTCGTTGAATTTTGTTGTTGTTATTTTGTTAAGTGCGGCCTCCCTTGTTTTGTGTAGCGGCCATGCGCATAGTCATTGATAAAATTTATTACAAAGCAGTTGTTGTGTGCATTCAAATAAATTTTTTGCTGCTTATTGTTTGTATTTTTGAAAGAAACTTTTTGTTTTTGCACTGCTGGCTGTTGACAACATTTTTTTTTTTTATTTTTAAGCACTTTTATTATCTTTTAAATATTACACTTGTTGATTGTTTATCAAACATTTTTGTCACTAGTCACGGTCGCCATGTATTAAAACAAAACGTTGGCTTTATATGTGGACATTTTATGTCTTTATTCGTTTAGGTTCCGATTATTAATAATTGAATGAATCTAAGCTTATTATAAGAAAGACTCGCTGCTTCGACAGAGAAGTCAGCAGAGGAGCCATATGTATATTTTTTTATATATTGGAGTGCGAGTGTTATACATATATATTTAAGTATGTGCGGTCAATGCATGAAAATGCTGACGCTGCTTTCCCATGCTCGCCACATTCATGCACTTCATATGCACTTGAATGTGCTGGGTTATTGCCTTTGTTTATGTAACGACAAAGTGTCGTTGTTTGGGTTATGTTTATGCAGCAACAAAGTTGTTGCTGTTCAAGATATTTGATCGGCATTGAATTGAGTGGGTTTTATATATGTGTATACTACACACCGTCTTTTTAAATTTTTTTCCGTTTAATTGAATTTGCACCTTATTTTCTGTGCTAATCGCCGTTGAGTTAAATTTAATTTTTAATCTTTTAATCAAACTTATTTTTTCCACCGTTGTTTTATTATTTTCTTATAACTTTTTTCTATAATTGAATTCAATTTTTTCGTTACAATTTACTTAATATTTTTTCATTTCAATTAGTGTTAATTTTTTTGACGTAATTGGTCACATTCAAATTTTAATTTTTTCGTAAATTTCTACACGAATGTATTTGATTTCCTTGAACTAAATCAAACCTTTATTATCGTTTTGGACTTCTATTGATTAACTTGTAAGAACGTTATTTCGATGGCCGGGGCGGCGTCTCAGTCGCGCCCGGGGTCTTTAGAGATTATTTGTAAAATTGCTGGGACACTGGAGGAGCTGTACCGGACTATACCTAGGGGTCGGATCAACAGGAGAAAGCGTAGGTAAAATAGTGGGGGGCTCATGAGCACAACGTACGCGCTGGCGGCGATTTGGGAGACCCCCCAAGGAATAGATTGGTTTGCCCAGAGTAGTACTAGGGAGAACCAAGCAATTATTCCCCCGAAGGGCTTTTCGTCACCGACCAGAGCGTTGAGCGAAATTTGGTGGGTACGGGGCAAGCCCGGAAGCCTTTGCACCGGCTTTCTAAGCTCATCCGCCCGCACCAGTCACCGGCCACGTCCTTGAGAAACCTCTCGGAAGCGTGTGGGAGATACGAGTGAGAGGATTCGCCACGCACAGAATAAGACTCGGAATGCGTGCTCATCCTCCCACCCGATCCCTCACAGCTGTAACGCGTGGGTATTACCCACTTGTCGCTACACGAGAAACATACTCAAGAGGTAAGCGTCGCAGAATCCAGAGTAAGACTCGGAAGATTCGCTAGCATACCCCTCTGGTTTGCCCCATGTGGGCCATACGGTGAGGTGCACCAAACCACTTGCTCGAGGCCGACTCGCTGAAAATGTTAGAAGAGGGTCAAAAGGAGCAAACAGGAAATATAACAACAAGAACTTAACACTTCACTGTCTTTTTTATATATAGTCTCTAGTATTTACACATATTTTATATTATTAACACATAAAGGCCGGATACCCTTGGCCAGAACAAATCAGCGTGCTGCTGCCACGCACGGCTTTTGGCCCATTGGGGATGGTCGACACTTACCCCTATCTGTGCCTGTGTGTGTGTGCGGGTATAAATGCGGGTGCCAAAATGTGTGTGTGTATGCCCTTGTGTACCGGAGTTTGTGTGTTCGAGTGTGTATGTGCCAGAGTGTGTGGATCAATGTGTGGGCCAAGGGGCGTGTGTTCCAGAGTGTGTGGGTAGAAATGCGTGTGCCAAAACGTGTGTGCGTATGTCCAACTGTGTGTGTGTGAAAGGGTGTGTGTGCCAGAGTGTGTGGGTATAAATGCGTGTGCCAAAGTGTGCCAGAGTGTGTGGATCAATGTGTGCCTTTGTTTTTCTTTTTATTCCTTCGGCAGGAGGTGAGAATCTTCAAAAAATATTGGCGGTCCACCAATATGCACGATTCAACGACCATCGTTGACGTTTACATACTTAACTCACCCCCCCACTCACTGCATCACCCACGGGATCCACCGCAAAGTAGTACTTCGCGTGGGGCAGTAGCCTGCTAAGGCTAACACCCTTTCACGTTGCTCTCTCGCATCGTCGCAGATTAATCTGGATGCCTATTATGAGCTGATGCATACTCTCCCAGTTGACTTCCGACTCCGTCATGAACTTCAGCAAGTTCTCCGGTGATTGCACTGTTCTTGTCTTCCGGTGTATCGTCTGCACCTGTACAGAACGTGCTCCTCCCCTTGGCCGCACTTCGCTGACATCTAGGATCAAGCGGTGCGTCCATCTACCTCCGCTGGCCGCATCCCACCTCCTCTGCCACCTGATCAGGGATTCCTGCCTTGCCACCCTCTTGGCCTCTGCAGCAGACACTCCCATGTCTCGCCGTGCTATGCGGATCCGCTTCGTCTTCTCCACCTGGATGTCCACCGGCACCATCCCAGCCAGCACCAAGGCTGCGAGTTCGGAAACCGTCCTGAACCGTCCTGAAACCGTCTCCCCATAAACACTCCTCAGGTAGATATTCTCCACCGCCACCTCCGACATCAGCTGGTTCTTCAACACCATGCATATCTTCTCCTCTCGTCCAAGCCGCGGCACTCGATCTCCGCACGGTGCGAGAGGGTGCGGACCTCCACCTGTTTTCCCAGTGTTTCTCCAACCCAGGTTTTATAGTTGTCCGCTGCACCTCCTGCTTTGGTGAGCTGTAGGAGCAACTCCCCCTTTTGGGTCCTTCTTATTCTCGCCACTGCGTCTCCTAGACCCTGCAGCTTTTCATCCACCTTAACTTTCCGTAGAATGTCCGCGTAGCTGACTTATCCTTTCTTCCTGATGACTATTGTGTCCGGTCTTATATTCTCCGTCAGTCTCTTCTTCTTTTTGGACGGTTTGCGCTTTGACGTCACATTCTTCCATTTATCCTCTTTCCTCACAGGCATACCCTGTGCTGGTGTGGCCTCCTCGGGGTTGGTTACCACCTTGTCAGATGGGGTCTCCTGGATTCGCGCATCCTTCACTTTCCTGCTCTTCTGACTGCCTGGTGTACCAGCTCCCGGTCCTTGTCTCCCTTAGCTTCAACCGTCGTATTGAAGAGTGCTGATGTTTGCGAGGACTGGTTTGTTCCTATCACTGTCTTAACTCCGTCGTTGTGCATCTCTATCGCATCTCTCATAGGCTAGTGGATCGATCGCCGTTTTCCATCCTCCAGCATCTCCACGAGCTTGCTTATCTCCTTTCCGAGGTCCTGCAGTGGGCCGCTACTCGTCTGCTCCAATGGTTTCGCCGGACCCTTCGCCTGTGCAGCGGCTTCTGTTCTTAGCCCTCCTTCGGCCGTTGGGCTTCCGTGCCTGAGCACCGGTGGCCATAGCAGTTTGGCTCACTTTCCCGTCGTTCTCTTCCGCCATATCATCATGTTTTTTAGGTGGGTTCATTTTCAATTCAATTGGGTCCCAACTCCGAGCCGTTATCGTTGGTCGTAACACAATCACGTTTAGTGGTCCCATGGTTGTCTATGCATGGGGAGGCCATGCGAGGGTTGACAGATGCTTTTATGGGGTCTTCTGTTCAGAGCCGGATCCGTACTAGTCAGGAATGTTACATCTGAGCTTGTGCGCCCAACTGAATGGGGACGGTCCAACGATCGTACTTGGAGTCCTGCCAATTTTTTAGCGGGACGGAGGCAGTTGCGGCATTAGCCTGGCAGTGGTTTCGGCAAGATTTCACTCCGCTTACTAGCATGCCAGAATACCACACGCTGTCAGCCCCTGTCGTCAAATCCTTCCGTTTGCGTCCAGTGTCCTAATTAAGACCGTACTGGGCTAGGCCTTGATGCCACTTTAGTCGCCTCTAACAACAAGCCGTGGCCAGCTGAATTCGTATTCTATGCACCGCCACTCCACGGTGTTGGATCAATGTGTGTGCCAAAGGTTGTGTGTGCCAGAGTGTGCGGGTGTAAATGCGTGTGCAAAGGTGTGTATTTGCTGGGGTGTGCGTCTGCTTCTCGTTCACACTGTCACTGTTTTGTTTCACTTTTTAACAACACAATTTGTCACTAGCCTCTTGCCACTGCGGCTGCGTGCTGTGTGTGTGGCTTTCGTAGTTCTTGTTGCTACTGCTGCTGCTACTGTTGTTGATGCTGCTGCAGTTTAAGCTGCCGCTGCTTGCTGTTGCTATGGCTATATTCTTCTTGCGGAGTTATTTGTCCCGGACGATTGCAAAATTTCGCGCAAACTGATTTTGCAAAATCATGCCCTTTTGCCGGCCAGCTCGCAATCCTCTTCTTTCTATTATCCGGCTTTTTATCCGTCTCGCTATCCGTCTTATCCGAGTAGGGGCGAGCTTTTGCGTTTGCGCGCGCGCAACGACCAGCTTTTGCTCAGCCGGCGTCGATCGGGAGCAAAGCTTTTGCGCTTGCGCGCAAAAGCAGCCAGCTTCCGAGAGTGAGCTGCGCAACGGCGAGCGGGGTGAATTTACATATAATGTTGACGAAACACAAAATGTGCGTTAGTTTTCATTACCTCACACACTCTCCTTACTTCAGGGCGCGGTTACGGACGGTGACCTTCCCGGCTTTGGACACCTTTACCTGGGATGCGTGTCTTTCAAACTCGATGAGGTGTTTCCACCACCGAAGGGTGTTTTGCCGAACCGCTTCCTTGATGCTGTCCTTAACGTCCTGGAACAGCATACGTCCCGTTCCGAAGACCCGCCAGCTGTCCGGGGCCATCACCCAAGCGATGGCGTGGAAGGGTAAGTCATCGAATCCCGATACATCTCCTTCGAGATTGAACGTGGACAGCTCTGCATCGATCGCGTCATCGAGGGCCATCAGAGGTCCATGCTGAAGTCTCTCCAAGGGTCTTGTTCGAGTAGGGGGACGTTTGAAGTAGAGTCGGGATTTTCATCGGGTGGCGTGTAAATGTCGGTAATCCGACTATCGTCCGAGAGGTAGCCCTCAAGATCGAGGTGTCTCAGGTAGTGCCCCTCTGGCTCGAACAAGATGTTTCAATCTGCTTCGGACATCTTTTCGGTGTAAGACGATGGGAGTGTAATTTTCGTTAGCATAGCCCTACCTATCGGGTGGCTGGTAAGGGGGTCTGACGGACTTGACACAGTGATGGGGGGTGGTGTGATCGGCTCTGGAGTAAGAGTGGCGTTTAAATGATCTTCTTCGGGGTCCGAGAAGAATGGCTTCAAATTTGCTAGATTGGCCGTCCGCCGCCGATTTGTCTCCAAATGTTGTAGGCACACTACATTCGACGAAACTCATTTCCTTACTTTGTAGGGTCCGTCGAATTTTGGTCCAACTTTGCCGCAAATCCTTCCGCTGCGATTGACAAGACGTGTTGTTTTACCAGTACTTGTGTGCCCACCGTGGGACGCCTGTTTGGCGGCGTAGGTTGTACTGCCTCGCCTGGTCCTGGGATGTACGTTTTACTTTACCACCTCGAAAACCTTGCGTAGCTCCATGGCGTGCGTCTCGGTTTTCGTCTTTTCCCATCTGCTCCCGGGGTGACCTGGTCGTAAAGTGCGTTTGGCAATCGCGGCTCACGTCCTTGGACTAGAAATGCTGGACTGAATCCGGTTGTGTACGACGCACTGGTAATAATGGCCAGCATTATTTCTGTTTATAATTCGACCCACGAGCTCTGGTGTCTTTCGACGTACTGGGCCACCTTGGTTTTTATTGTCCGATTTGCTCTCTCCATTGGATTCTGTTGGTGGCTGTATGGGGCGGTGTGTTGCAGTTCCATTCCGAGCTGTTCGCAAAATCGGTGGAAAAATTTGCTCGTATACTGGGTTCCGTTGTCGCATACGAAACACCGCGGTGCCCCGAGGCGGCACAGTATCCGTTCCCTGAAGGCTTCCTCTAAGTGGGCTGTGGTAGCCTTGCGTAATGGGACTAGCTCCACCTATTCACAGAACAAAACGAAAATCACCAGAAGCATGGTGTTTCCGTGTTTTGAACGCGTAAGGGGACCAACAAAGCCTGAGCACACAGTCCCGAAAGGTTCTGTTTCTTGTCTGGTCAAGATCTTCCCTGCGGGTTTCATTTGGCTTACTTTGTACGCCTGACACTTGCTGCACCGTCTTACGTCTCGGAAAAGGCCGGGCCAGTAGTACCGCTGCATCACCCGGTTGATCGTCTTTCGGATTTCTAGATGGCCAGCTGTGAGATTGTCGTGACATTCGTTTAAGACTCGGGAGCGTTGATGGGATGCCACGCAAAGCTTCCACGGTACGTAGTTCTCTTCCGTTGGGCGGTGACCCAAGTGTCAGTACGCTTGGCCGTTTTCTAGGGTGTAGTCCGGGTACTTCTCTGGTTGGTCTTTGATGCGTTTGATGAGTTTCAGTAGCCATGGGCATACAATGACATCGACCTGTGCCGTTTGCAATATCCCCTCCAGTGGTTGCCTAGACAACGCATAGGCCACGACGTTTAGCTTCCCTCGAAGATAATGGATGTCGAACTGATACTGCCGTTGTTCGAGGGCCCACCTCGCCATTCGCCCCGTCGGGTTGTCTATGCTATTAAGCCACTTCAGGGCCAACTGATCGGTGATCACGTCGAACCGATAGCCCTCGAGGAAACATTTGAGCTTACGGATGGCCAAAACGATAGCCAGGGATTCCTTCTCCGTCTCTGAGTAATTTTCTTTAGGCTTTGATAACCGCCGGCTGACGTAGGCTAATCCCAATCTAAAGTCACTGGCCTCAGTCTGTAGTACAAACTTGACCGAGTAATCCGGGCAAGCTAGAACAGGAGCTTCGGTGAGGCGCAGTTTTTACTCTTCGAACGCAGCCTGCTGTGGTTCTCCCCACTCCCACCGTTTGCTCTTCCGGAGCAGAACCGACATTGGCTGTACCACTTCTGCGAAGTTTGCCACGAACCTCCGGTACCAAGACGCTATCTCCAAGCACCGGCGAAGTTCTCGAACATTGGTTGGGGGAGTGAGTTTTTGGACGGCTGCGATCTTCTCCGGGTCGGTGTGTATCCTCTGCTCGCTGACGACGTGGACTAGGTTAGCGATGCTCTTGCGAAAAGCTTACACTTGTCTTTGTTTAAGCTTAAGCCCGTGATGATGATGTCATCCAGATACGCGATGGCGTGTGGTTCCATGTCAGGGCCTATGACTCCATCGAGTGCTCTTTGGAACGTTGCTGGCGCGGAATGTAGACCAAATGGCATGACCTTTCAGTGGAAAAGGCCTCGTCCCGGCACCGTGAACGCCGTGTACTGGCGGCTGTTGCGTGCCATGGGGATCCTCCAGTATCCACTCTTCAGATCCAAAGTGAGGATATATTTTGCGTTCCGAAGTCTTTCCAATATGTGATGTCGGCAGCGGGTATGCATTTGGCACCAAACATGCATTTAGATGCAGGTAATCGATGCACATCCGGATATCTCCCGTCTTCTTTCCTACCAACACAATAGGCGCACTGTGGGGACTCTTTGAGGGCTCGATGCAGTCATTCCTTAACAGTACGTCTACTTGCTCGTAAATGACCTTCTGCATTGCCGGATCTTTTGGATAATAGCGTTGCTTGATCTGTCTCTCATCACGCATGGTGATCACGTGTTCCGCGATGTGTGATACGCCCTTCAAACCATCAAACAAAGCTAGTTCGCGCTCCAGGAACTCCCGTACCCGAGGGTCAGCTTCGGCCTCCCGATCATCTTCAGTCTTTGACTCCGTTTCCGGTCAGATTTGGGCGACTGCGACATCATCGCTTCGTTTCCCCTGGGGGGAACGGACATTGGGGTTGTATGACACTCTCAAGTGGCCCTCGTGAACTTTCGCCGTATTCTTGTCGGGTCCTTCGTTGCTCTTTTCTAGGTGCTGGTCTCATCCCCTAACAAGTTCTACCATCGCTGGTTTCTCCAGTGCTCCCACCATCCTTTGGCGTCGACGTCTGAGAGGTCACTTCGCGACTGCAGACATCGGGTGTCTCAGGTCTTCCTCTAGTTGCTCGGTTCTCGGGGCTGGTGCGGTTGATTCATGGTGGTGGTTGGTGGTTTGTACTCGCGGTGCTGGTATAGGTGGTTCCTGGTGTAGGCTAGTTGTTTCTCGGCGACCAGGCGGACTCTGCAGCATTCCCGGCGTCAGCTGCAATTCTACAACGTCACGTCTACGGCACACAGGAATTCGATCCCTAGTATGAGATCGTCTACGACTGCTGGAAACACCAGCATAATGCGACGTGCTGCTCCCCGAACCGTACCGTGGTCGTGTAGGCCTTGGTGACCATAGTACGCGATTCATCCGCCAGACTTACTCCCACCTGTAAGTGCTGTTGCCTTTTGATCCCTAGCTGCCGTGCGACCGTCTCGCCTACAAAACTCCATGTTTCTATATTATCGATTGTAGCCAGGAAGGCTTTCCCTTCAATGCTTGCCCTGGCTACTATCCGCGCGTTTTCTAGTCGTATGGCTCCGTTTACTTCCCGGGCTGCTTGATGTATGCTCCCTCTTGGTCGGGATTCGAGGAGGGAGGCACATCGTTTCCCGAAGACCGTGTGCAGCTTTCTATGGTCCGGAATCCCCGCTTTCCACACTGCCAACAGTGGATCACTCGGGGAATCCGACAATCCCAGTTCCTGTGCCCTGTTTTTCCGCAGCGTCGGCAGGCATTCCGGACAACTGTCATGGTGTCCGGATAGCTCCTTGGTCGGTTCCGCATGCCACTGGGGCACTGTCGCGAAAGGGATTGCGGTGCCGCAGTGTCGGAGTAGGTACTTCGGGGCTCGTGTTAGTGGGCTTCGAGACTGGGTTGTAATTTTTGGGAGGACTCAGTTGGGATTCCCTCTCGCGGACCATCTTATAATGTGTGGCCAACTTGGTTAACTGGCTCAGGCAACTGACTTCGCGTCGTCGAATGTAGAGCTGGTATTCCGGGCGAAGGTTCTCATAGAACCGGTCCAACTGATGGTTGCTGGTGTACCCCGCTCGTTGCATAAGAAACCGCAAATGGATCATGTATCCTTTAAATGGCTCCCCGTCGCGTTGCATGTGGGTCCGGATCTGGTCATCCAACCTCTCGTAGTATCGGGGTGGCAGGTAGAAGTCAAAGAATTCTTGTTTGAGCCCTGCGCGCGACTAATTCTGGGTTGGGCGGGAGCTGCTTGGCTGCTGTGCAAGGGGGGGTGAACTGCTTCGATACTTCTCCTCCAGCTCTGCGAAACGGGTGAGCAAGGTGTCTGGGTGCTCGCTTCGAAGCTTGCTACACGGCTGCGTAGGTCCGTCACTGTGCCCTCTAAGTCGAGCCCGAATTCGCTGGCCATAGATATCAACTCATCCTTCCTGCGGTAGAAGACCCAGCTGAAATTTGCCATGATGTTGATCTGCAGAGAAAAGGATCTGGACAATTTTTATTTTTATATCCTTCGAAAAGATTTGGAGACTTTTTATATTTATTTCCTTGGTAAGGATCTGTAGAATTATTTATATCCTTGGTAAGGATATCACTTTTCACTGTGTTTTGTTCACATTGGTGACTGAGTGTTGACTGCCTTCTCCGGCCTTATATGCCCAGCCAGCTCTGTTCCAGACAACGCCGGCAGCGCTGTCCTTAATCAGGCGTCGGCAGCGCTGCTCTTAACGGGCGTCGGCAGCGCTGCCCTTATCGAGTGTCGACGCATCCTCTCTGTCGTCAGCGTCCTCGGTGGCAACATAACGTATACTGCTGTGGCAAAGGGGTGGTCGGACACTAAAGGGTTTTAAGGGACTCGCAGGGGGACGAAAAAACTTAAATTTTCAGGAATGCCAACAACAAAGGGAAAAGATGCATAAACAAAAACAAAAATAAAAGGACATATGAAATAAAATTTCGGTGTTCGTGATCCTGGACTCGCTAGGTACTATGCGGTGGTGGGTCTTGAAGCCACAAAGATGTTGTGCTCACAAAAAAGCATTCAAGTGTCCCTGCTCGGGCGCCATCTGTAACGACCTAATTTCGCTGGCCGGGGTCGGCGTCTCAGTCGCGTCCGCGGTCTGTACAGATTATTTGTAACATTGCTGGGACACTGGAGGAGCTGTAACGGAGTATACCTAAGGGTCGGGCCAACAAAAGAAAGAATAGATAAAACAGAGAGGGGGTGCTCACGAGCAAAACGTACGCGCAGGCGGCGATATGGGGACCCTCAAATGAATAGATTGACTAGCCAAGAGTAATACTCGGAGAGCTAACCAATTATTCCCCGAGGGGCTCTTCGACCAGGGCGTCGAGCGGGGTTTTTTTGGTACGGGGGGATAAGAGTAAAGAGCTCGGCGGCTGGGCTGGGGGTAAGACCCGGAAGTCTGCGCGCCGGCCGTCTAACCTTATCCGCCGCAGTTGCTTTAAAAAAACATATGTACATACATACGTATGCTTTTTCTGTGCTTGTTATGTGTTTTCTTTCTTCCACTAACAACAAACAGCTCGTCTAATTTTTTTTGCTCTTGCACTCCATTATCAGTCCTCCCCCACTTACGTCCTCTCTTATCTAAGTACTTGTAGTTGTATCTGCTAACGCACTCAAGCTCTCTCGCTCTCTTGGTTTTTACCGTTTTATCGTGCTCATTGCATCAACTCCTTCACACTTACTTTCGTGAACCCTACATCTTTTTGATAAAGCATATTACATTTTTTATTTTTATTAATATTTTTATTTATTCAACTAAAAATCAATATGCTAGTCTGTTGCAGAAACAACTGCAATTTGGTTGGATCATCCAACCAAGACTTCATTCTGTGCAGATTCTGTGTCAATGTTATACACATGAAGTGTGTTGGCTTCACGGTCAAAATACGGGACTGCTTAATTGCAGACATAGGCCTTAAATGGTTTTGTGGGTCCTGTAATGAGGTGGAGAAGGAGTCTACTCAATTCATGAGAAAGACCTATGAAGGTTTTAAAACAATGCCTACTGCATTTAATAGCCTTCATACCTCCTTTAAAGAGTTGCAGTCGGGCTTCAAAATAGGCAAGTTGTTGAGTAATTCGCCGAAGCGTAAAAAGACTTCGGGGCCTTATCCGCTCAGTGTTCCTCCTGTCTTGGTCACCACTCCCCTTTTGGTACTAATCATTAATCCACCAACGGGTTCAATTTCTAGCCCGTTAAAGCTTTTTAGCTCGCCGGCAAGAAATCCCAACAATAATCTTTCCCCGAATAATTCAACATCCGAGCTTTCTGTTTTAACAGCTTGTGTGCCTTATAATCCTACTGTTGGTACACCTGGCACCCACAAGCCTCTTGTTGTTGTGCCGTTGAACAAACTTATTTTCGTGTCTAGGCTAGCATCCGACACTTCGTTGGATGATGTTAGTGCCTACGATAAAAGTAAAATAGACTCACCACTTATAACTGTTGAAAAGTTTAAGTTTAAACAAGCCCGAACCATATCTTCTTTCAAATTGAGTGTTCCGCCCGAACATTTCTCGACAATTTGTTCTGGAAAGTTTTGGCCACCCAAGCTCATTGTCAAGGAGTATGTGAATAGGCATGAAATTAATAATAACGGTAGTAGGTTCAGAAGTGCACCAACTGCTAGCCACCCTGTTGCCTCAACTTCGGCGGCAAAAAAGTAACAAAAGTAGTTAGCTTGGACTATCAAAATGTCCGAGGCCTTAATACCAAAGTTTCTAAACTATATAAAAACATGTTATTTTTTGATTCACAGATAGTAGCACTCACAGAAACCTGGTTAAAACCTGATATATCTGATTATTCCGTTTTGCCTAATAAGTATAACTTGTACAGATGCGATCGCACCTCCCGCAAGGGGGGCGTTGTTCTCATTGCCATATCTGTATACTCATCGAGTTTATACAGTTGCAATATTTCCTATCCTTTTCAAGTTCAAATGTCCAATAGCGTATATGTCCCAGATATTACTGAGTGTACACTCCTAAGCGACCTTAACTTTATCAAACCCGGCTTCTTGCCTGGTCCAGATGGTGTGCTAGGTTGCATACTTAAATACTGTGCGGATTCACTTTGTAAACCCTTACATAAATTATTTAACTCGTCGGTTGACTCAGCTGTTTTTCCTGGTATATGGAAAGAATATTTTATTATTCCACTTCATACAAATTCTCCTTAGTCAAACTAACTATCTAACTAAATACTATAGGGGTATATCAAAGTTGTCTGCCATTCCGAAAGTCTTTAAAAAAATTGTTAACTCTCAATTGCAACACATATGTAGCTCAATTTTATCCCCTTATCAACACAGTTTTGTTAGGCGAAGATCTACTACCACTTACCTTCTTGAATTTAACTCGATTTTTATCAAAGGGTTTCAGGCAAAAATTCAAACTACATAGATTTTAGTAAGGCATTTGATTCTGTTAGCCATTCTTCGTTGCTTCATAAATTAAATATTATTGGATTTCCAGCGAAACTCTTGTCGGGGCTTCTGAGTACTTGCGTCGCCGAACACAAAAAGTAGTTTTTAAATCTTCTGTATCCAAATCTATTTTTGTTACCTCTGGTGTCCCTCAGGGGAGTCACCTAGGACCATTGCTATTTAATCTCTTTATTAACGGTCTTCCTGCTGTTATTACTAATTCTCATGTATTTATGTTTGCTGATTATGTAAAGCTATGTTTCACCTATAATGATGATTCTCTATGTAACTTACTACAGTCAGACTTGGGTGCACTGTTGGTGCCGTTATAACTTACTTAATTTAAATTGTTTAAAATGTAAAGTCATGACTTTTTGTAGAGGTTCCCCTCATACTGCTCACTACGTGCTTGATGCTTCACTAATTGTCTGCGTTTTTGAAATTAAAGATATAGGCAACATTCTTGATAGCAAATTAAAATTTGATTCTCACATATCGTTGATGGTCAATAAGGCCATATACGTTCTTGGCTTCATCAAGCGGTGGTCAAAAGAGTTCGATGATCCCTACACCACTAAAACGCTATATACATCCCTAGTACGTCCCATCCTGGAGTATGGATCTTGTGTGTGGTCCCCGTAATGCGGGATTCACCAGGATAGAATTGAGTCTGTGCAAAGGAAATTTCTTCTGTTTGCGCTTAGATGTTTTAACTGGGTTCCAAGAACAGACCTACTCCCCTATTCAAGTAGACTTCTTTTAATCAATCTTCCTTCCCTGTTGAAGCACAGAATTATGCATGGTTTAGTATTTATCACTAATCTACTTAATGGTGAAATCGACTCATCAGTTCTTCTAAGTCGAATAAAATTATATGTTCCCATTAGATCCACACGTAACTTTTTACCCCTCAGCCTCGATCGTTGCTCGAGCAACTATTTAATGTATTAATTTCGTGTATTATGTTCTGACTATAACAAGCTTTATTCTCTTGTCTCTCTAGAGACCTCGACTCCAGTACTAAAACGATCTATCCTTTCTGCCTTATCTAATCGTAACCACTAATCACTAATCTACCACTGGTCTGATTGGGTTTTTCTGGGTGTTTCCCAATCCACGCAACAAATGTTTGGCCACTTATTTTCTTGTTGATTTTCCCAGAGCTTTAACGTTAACTTTATAATTATTCCAACCTTAATTTACTTTCAGAACTATAATATATATAATATATATATATATAATTTTAAATTTTACTTTAAACTTAATTATTTTTATTTTAATTATTTTAAATTAATTTTATTTTCATGTCAGCTGCTCATAGCTGACAATAAATAAATAAAATCAGCGTGCTGCTTCCACGCACGGCTTTTGGCCCATTGGTTATGATCGACACTTACCCCTATCTGTGTCTGTGTGTGTGAGGGTGTGTGCCTGTGTTTGTGTATGCCTGTTCGTGGGTGTGCCTGTGTACTATGGGGCATTTTGCCAAAAAGCTGGCGTTTAATCATTTTTTAAAAGTTTTAAAATTAGCTTACTGTTAATGCAAACCTGTTGTAAAAACATTGAGCTTTTATGTTACATAACAGAAATTTTTAGACCTATGTTCAGTTTTTAACATTTTAAGTCAGCTGTTTTAACTTGTCAGCGGATGCGCTGACTAACCGCAAATTTTGCACGTTATGAAAGTTAACAAATTGTAAATAAACGCAAGCAAATAATAAACTGGCGATGCCAGCTAAAAGTACTGGTAAGCACTGTGTGTTTTGCATCATTTGTTTCATGTTTAATGCGTGTCTTTGTGTGTGTATTTAGAAAGTGATGTCCACCCGTAATTTTTGGTAAGTTTAACTTTGCATCGACTTTTAAAAAAATGCTTGCAATTGTTAGTTATATGTGTACCACCATTTTGTAGATCTGTTAACCTAACCTAGCGCTAATAACCCCAATTTGCACTTTTTGAGAAACTCAATTTTTTAGGAAGCAACCTCACTTTCGAATGCATACTTGTTCGCACTGTGGCGAAACAAGACGTTCCGTTATGATAAACAGAAGGCTGTTTATGATTTTATTACAGGATTGGTTGAAAATAGCATTTTTGAGAAGAATGAAAGCTTTATAAAGGAAAAAGTTCGCATGTTTTGCGTAAATTTATAATTCATTTTTGATAAATGCAAAAGAAGTGCAAATGTGTTTGCAAATAAGCATGCGAAATGGCTTAAGAGCAAACTCAGTTTTACCTTCAAGGTAAAATGTCACAAAAGCACTTCAAAAATCAAATCACGTGGTCGTCCAAGTACAACGTTTGTGATTAAAGGGCCTAGAGGAAAAAGAAAGGAAGCAGGCGATCTGGCTAAATCGCAAGAAGCAAACGCGCTTTTGCTAGTTCGGGAGGCCGGCATTGCTGCTCGTAAGCGTGGACTTATAGATCTAGCATTCGTACTAAGAAAATTATCTGTAAATCCGCTTTTTCGGGATTTAACTAAGAAGAACTTTAGGGAAGTATTGGCGTTTGAAAACCCGTACGATGTCCAATAGAGGAAGCCCTTGCACTGATTTTGGACTATGGTTCCACAAAGGAGCAGTATTGTGCTTTTCGAGAAAACGCAAAAAGTAGAAACACTGCCATTTACCCAACATACAAAGATGTCACGGAGAAGAAAAAAGATTGCCGACTCTTTCAAATTGTTGTAGATGACTCCGTAGCTAAGGTTCCTTTGCAAGAGCTCTTAAACCACACAACTGCTCGTATAGTGACGTTGAAAGAGGAGAGTATTTTAAAGGCAATAGATAGTCAGTAAACGGATTTGTTGTCTGCTGAATTAATATTGAGCTATGGTTTTGACGGAAGCACAGGACAGGCGAATTATAACCAGGAATTTTCAGGAAGCCAATCGATGAATGCTGACTCATGTCTTTTTGCCACAACCGTTATGCGTATTGGTCTTGTTGACGTTTCTGGAAACATTTTATGGAATAATCGAACTCCACAATCAGTCAGATTTTGTAGACCATTGAAGCTAGAGTTTATCAAGGAAACAAAAGAAATCATCTTGCAAGAGAATTGGAACGTTCAGAATGAAATTGAAAGCTTGAGATGTTGTAAGGTGATTATAAATAATAATCAATGCATTTATGTTGAGTTAAGTCTTTACTTGACAGTAATAGATGGAAAAGTGCTTAATGCCTTACCTGAAACAAAATCCAATCAAGCCAGTCCTATTGCAATTTAACACCAAAAGATTTTCTTGGAGAGAAAAATTTCAAATGACTGAAATTTGTTCCATCATTGGACAATTTAAAGTATGGAGTGAGTCCGCTGCATTGCTGGATCAGATTGTTTGAATTTGTAATCCATGCTGGATACAAAATAAGCATACAAAAATGGAAAGTAACGGGTAGAGAAGATACTTATAGTTTCCGAAAGAAAAGCTTTAATGCAGCGAATGTTTTGGGAGAAGCTCTCGGGGTTCGGAAGCACAAATGTTGGCTACACAGCGCGCCGTAAATTCAACAGTTATAAAATATTTTCCGAAATAACTGGTGTTAAGAGTTGATTTTGAACATGAGAAATATTCTTATATTTCAAATTCTAATCAAATTGTCACAAAACCGGTGAACTTATTATTGAAAACTATCCTTGGCTTCCTATGACAGCAACAGTACTTTAAATAATTGTTCACTCGAGGGACATTATCGAAAATACAGTACTCCCAATCGGCTATTTTGGTGAAGAGGCTGCTGAGTCACGAAATAAAATTTATAAGTCTGACAGACTTCACCATGCGAGAAAGCACAGTCGTCTTTGTAATTTTATTGACGTTTATCTGAGGGCTTGGCGCTTTCGCAAGCATAAGCGTTTTCCTCTGCCACCGGAAGTTATAGAGCTACTGGAATGCAATTTAACAAGCGCGGATGATTCTATAGATCTAGATGAATTAGAAGAGGAAGAATGCCTTGAACAGATGTTTAACACAGAAGTTGCTGAGGAATAAAGTTCTGATTTTTATACAGATATGTAAATTTGAGCAGGATCTAGTATGAAAATTATCTTATTATAAAGTTAAACATAATTACGTTAAAGTTCTTTTTTACAACAAGCTATAACGAATAAAATAAAAATAAAATAAAATGGGCGTGGATGGGGCCACGCCCACATTTGCAAAAAAAATTATTAAGGTGTGAATAGCAAAGGAAAAAAAAACAGAACCAAAATATCTTGCGTTGTTCCCGATAAATGCCAATTTTTCATCCGGGAATTCGAATATTTACCGATTATTCCTATAGGAGCTATATGATATAGTTAACCGATGTCGATGATATTTTGCAACAATATTAGAACTATGAAAGCTTGCTTAACCACCAGATTTGTACCTTATATATTGAAAATCTCGCTTGGTTCCCGAGCTATTAATTAATGCCAGTTTTTTGGCAAAATGCCCCATAGTGCTGTGTGCCCGAGTGTGTGTGCTTTTTTTTTTATTTTAGAAATATACCTTACATACGGTGGGTATGTTGGTTGGAGATAGATGCTGGCCCGTTAGGTTTTCCACCTCGTGACGTTCCTGGGTGAATCGCCCACAGTGAATGATGACGTTCTGAGCGTCTTCCTCTATGCATTTTTCCACACCAGCAGCACACTGCACTGGAGTCGTGCTGAAAGCGCTTCAGGTACTTCCTAAAGCATCAATGGCCCGTAAGGAACTGTATGAGGTAGAAAGTAACCATCCCGTGCTTCCTCTCCACCCATCGACGTATACATGGAACGAGAAGATACGTCCATCGCCCTTTGTTAGAAGAGTCCCACTGCAGCTGCCAGACCTCAATGCTCCTCTCGCGGGCAGCCGCCCGAAG
This sequence comes from Scaptomyza polygonia, assembly GCA_035044585.1. Classification (NCBI taxonomy): domain Eukaryota; kingdom Metazoa; phylum Arthropoda; class Insecta; order Diptera; family Drosophilidae; genus Scaptomyza; species Scaptomyza polygonia. Next base: position 105,175 of record JAWNNU010000819.1, on the reverse strand, counting down.
AGCTCTTCTCTCCAACGGAGCAGCTTCCAGGACTGCCACGGCTTCCAAGGCAGAAATGCAGATTGGGGTCATCCCAGCAATCACGAAAGCTGCCTCCGAGGACACAGTGCGGAACGTACAACATACACGCAGGGCTGAGAGCCGATAAGTTGACTCTATGACCTGTGATGGAGTCGATCATCCTGTACGCAGCACCAATCTGGGTCGGCGCCTCGTCGGTGGCCATCTACATGATTTTCCACAGGAGTGGACCTAAAACAGATCCTTGAGATACTCCTGCAGAGACGGCATACTCTTTTCACCTTCATCCGTTTGATACCGAAGGATTCAGTTATCCAAATAGCTCCTCACAATCGCTACTAAATAATCCGGTAACTGAAGTAGCACCAGGGCATCCAGGATACAGCTCCAGTTGGCGGTGTTGAACGCATTCTTCACGTCGATAGTCACGACAAAACAGTAATGCTTGCTGCCGAAACGCCAGCGGGTGCCGGCGATAGCCTCAGCCGCCATACTGACTACAGTTTTAATTGCAGCGGTAGTAGATCTTCCCTATCTGAAACCATATTGTAATGGCGATAGGCCACCAGCGTGTCTTGCCGCCGTTATCGATGAGGCATATAGGCCTGTATGCCACGGGGTCATCGGGGGGCTTGTCTGTCTTTGGTAAGAGCACAAGATTCTGTCCCCACCTGTCCGGGAAAGTACCTTCGCGTAGGCACTTAGAGTATAACTCTGCAAACAGACCAGGCTGCAGGTCGATTGCTACTTTGAGGCAATGATTCGGCACACCATCTGGACCTGGGGACTTGTTGGTGGTGAGCTTGCGTGCTGCTCTCTTCAGCTCTTCCATCCTGACCGGAGCGTGGACGGTCCATTAGCCGATGGTAGTGTCGAAAGAAAAAGAGTTTGCACTATATCCCTCACTAGAGCGCTCTCGGTAGGCGCTTCACTCCTTCCTCTGCCAATGCGCTTGACCTACATTCTCAAGGCTCGGCCCCAAGGATCCTTGTCTGCAGAATCGCAAAGCTTGGCACTCTTTTTTGCTGACCCTGATTTTGTTTTTTAGTGCTGTCCTTGCCGACTTATACTCCAACTGAAAAGCACGTGTTGCACTCGAGTCTCTTTGCGCTGCACGCTGGTAGCGCCTTCTCGCTCTCAGGCACTGGCCACCAACATTCAAACGCACGAAGCTATCAGAAGCTAGGGTACGAGTGAAGGGGGACTGTAGAGCGCCGCAACTCCACTAGCAGCTTTTCCAGAGTTGTCAGAAGCCCACAACCTGCAGTTAGTTGACGCCCGGTGATGTGGTTCGCTTAGCATGGCGAAATCTATTTTCTCATCACGTATGAATTGCTCCAGCAAAGCTTGTGGAGCGACGCAGTGATTTAAATTAATTAAATTGAAAGTGGGTGCCAGGGTGTGTGTGCATATATCTGGGCGTGCGTCCACTTCTCGTTCCCACTGTCACTGTTTTGTTCACTTTTAACAACACAATCTGTCACTTGCTGCTACTATGACTGCTTGCTGTGTCTGCTGCCGTGGATGCTGGCCGGTTGCGTCTGTCGTTGTTGTTGGCGATGCCACTGCGCACTGTAGCTGCTGTTGCCTCTTGCCACTACGGCTGCGTTGTGTGTGTGTTCGCTGTGTTCCGCTGCTGCTGCCCGCTGTGGTCCGCTTGCTATTGTTGTTGCTGCTGCTGTTGTTAGTGCTGTGATTTGCTACTGTTGTTGTTGTTGCTGTTGTAGCTGCCGTAATGGTTACAAAGTTATCGCTCGCGTTCCGGTCGGTCACAAGCTCCATGCAAAACTAATTTTCGCAAAATCATTCAGATTGCCGGCCAGCTCTTGTCTTATTCTTTATGTTTTTTTTTCGTCTCTGCCAGCGTCGTGCCAAAACTTCTGGTTCCGAGCAGTGTGCGTAGCGCGAGTCCTTTGCCTTTGCGCACACGCAGCAACGAGCTTTTGCGTGTGAGCAAACGCGACAACGGGCAGGGTACATTTAGTGGTGGAGTAACACTTAAACGACGTCACGGACGAAACACAAAATGTGCGGTAGTTTTCACTACCTCACAAAACATACAAAATATAGTTATCTATTTCAAATAATTACTTAAACATTGTTAACAATTACTATTTATGCATATTCTAGTATGTAACATATAAGTATAAAAGCTTACCCAAAACATTTATTGTAAAATATCAAAAGCCAAAAGAGCAAAAATTAATGAAGGAGCAAGAAGTAACAAAATCTGAGCAACCATCACTTAATCCAAACATAACAACCGCCTGCAGACGGTAAAAATTTTTAAACTTAGGGGCGTAAGATATACTTAACCACACCAAACCACATATGAATATCTCAAACTAATTGTAAACAACAACTGTATCTACACCAAATGTCTTATGCAAATATAAAAATATTTGTAAGCAATATCAAATATCACACCAACCCAGCTATAAATAATTGTAAACTGTAAACAAAATCATCCCAATGCTTTGAAGTTTAAGTTTAATTTTAAGAGCTAACAAATAAAGACGTCTCACATGCGTTTTAATTGTAATACAGGTAAAATCATAAATCTTCAATAAAGTAATAAATTGCTATTTGGTGCTTATAAACAAAACAACGCTTTGTTTTGTTTTTTCCACCTATAATACGCAAACTTGTTATTATATATATGTTTTATGAAAAGGAATAAGGTATAAGCCACTGGTATGTGACATGATATTATTCGTTACGGATTGTAGGGAGCAATATTTGGGATAAAGCGCCTAAAAAATTACGCCCTGACATAGATCCCCAACGGGACCTGTGTTGCGGTACTGCGTGTCTCTTGCTCCTTTTCCCCCTCTGGCCACACCTAGGCTTTGTTGCTCGCCTCGGTTGGCAAGTCAGCGCCCTTCAGGATTAACCGTGCCCCAGCGCACTGCATGTTCGACCCCATCTTGGACTGAAAATCCATTCCCAGAATTAGACTGTGTAATGCCATGTTCTGATATACCACTTAATCCCGCGATTAGGGTCGTTGACGAGATTAAAGCGCTAATATACTTGTAATCGCGCGATTAACTCATTCAAGAACTTTCAAACGTAATCCTCTCACTGACGAGATCAACTTTTAATCTAGTAAATTATTGCAATGCAACCCTGTGTTTGTTTAACAAAAATGGCGCTGATTTTTGCATATTTTAAAGCTGATTGCTATGAAAACATAAATTTGCTAGAAGATCTCATATGCGAACAGCTGTTATTTGTTACAAAATGAACAAGTATTTATGGCAGCAAAAAAGAAAAGAGTTAATTGGTGCGATGGGGCAGAAATCTGCCTCATCGAAATATGACAGAGCAGATTGCAACATCTGCGATCTGCCTGAAATAACTCGCACATCTTTGAGGAAATGGCGGTTGAGATGCGGAAGTTTGGCTTTTTTTAACAGCCCACAAAGCTTGTTGAAAGATTTGCGACTCATGCGCAAATTGCTCTTAAACTAGCATCCGAGCCGTTGTGGGAATCAATTTCCCAGAAAAATTGTGAACGTTCCTAAAAGAAAAACACTATTATATACATGCATATATACACATAATAATAAGTTAATACATACTTTTCTCCAGCACTTTTTCATCACAAATGCCTCAGATATGGCTGCACATAACTCGAGGTGCATTTTATATTTCATTAGCACAAGATTTATTTGTGCTCTTGAAGTATTCAGCAGATCCTCTATTATTTTCGTTACATCGAGCATTTTTATCATACAAAATATAATTTTAATAAAATTTGGCGCCATTTTTATTCACTTTTCTTTAATTTCAATTTTCTCTGCTGTTTGCTATTTAATTTGGTTGATTTATAAATGTAAACAAGCAGCTGTCAAACTTAATCTTATGAGAATCAGCTGATTGATGTGTGGACGCAAAAGATTATCGCAAGTAGATTATCGTACTTATGAGATTAATTTTTCATAGTCTGAACATGGCATAACATGGGTGACATTACGAGCATGTCGATCGGTATTTCTTTGCTAACTATTTTAACCTTTGTCCTCAACAACTTGTTTGTGGCTACTTTCGAGCCGTCTGCGAAGTTCCTTTAGGCAGTCGTTGCGAACCCCCTTTGTTTCTACCTCTTTAAAGAACTCCTCGTAGCCCCGGTTTCGACCCTCGCCCTCGCCATTCGGTCCCCGACCCTCGCCGTGGCGGCTATGCGGTTCTTTTTCGATGCTTAGTGGGTATACTAGTTACGGGACTGATTCGCGCCGACGTCCTTCTGATCCCAATCCGGATGACGCGGCTGCCCATTTCCCGCTCTTCAACCGCAACACGCCCAGGTGCCTAAGCCTTTAGTACCACAATGCCTACAAAACAATACCTTGGGATTTGGGCATTCCCTGGCGAAGTGTCACCCTTGCAAACAGTTGAAGCATACTCAGGTTTCTGTCAACCTCCTTTGCTCGTGCCCTATCATGCCGTTTGCAATATCTTCTCGCTTATTGATGAAAGAACTAGTTGTTTCATTCCGCGCCAACGGTGGTTGCGTTGGCAGCCTTCGAATCGGATTAGTCGGCCCGACGGGATCGCCCCCGCTCTCGACTCTGCCTTTGTATCCGAAACCCACTGCTTGGCTGTGTGCTGTTCCCCCGAGGCTCTGACGTGGTATATTTTCAAATTTTGCGGCTGAGTTAACTGAGCCAGAGTCGCAAGATCTTTCCTACGAATGTATAGGCGATACTCTCGAACCAGATTTTCGTACACCTTATTTAATTCCTGCTCGGGTCTGTAATTGGCGTCACGCATAAGTCGCTTCAAGCTAACCAGGTATTTTGTGTGATTCTCCCCCAGGCGTTAGCTACGGGCCCTGATCTCGTCCTCTAGTCTGTCGAAATACGGTGGGGGTAAGAAAATTTCGAGAAATTTCTTTTTAAATGCGTCCCATGTCGATTCCGTCAGCCCGCTCGTTGAGAACCAACAACCCGCCATGCCGGTCAAAGCCTCACTCATTGCCCTGGGCATGCGATTCAGATCCAAATCGTTAGTTTGCGTACGTTCCTTCATTGTCTCTTGAACGCTAGTGGGTGATTGCTAAGGAATTCACACGCGAGGCTCCATATTGGTTTGTGGTCCGCCTGCCCCAACTGGGTACTATTCACATGCAGGCTGCACTTAACGTTGGTTTTCGGTTAATACACCGCTTCACCCAACAACGGCCAGCGTAAAACTTTGAGGCTGGATGGCGGTGGCAGTTCTTCGGGAGATCCCGACAATGTAAGCAAATCAGACTCCGGCTTTTTCCTTGGATGAGTCCCCACCTGAGAGACGCTTGGCGGAATGGGCGACCATTCTCGCCCTCGTCGCCCTTGACCCTTAGTGAACATTCGCGCCCACTCGCCCAAGCGGCTCCAAGTTGACGAACTATGGCCCCTTTCTTTTATTGATATACATACGCGTTTCCTTAACTCTTCTTCCTTTCCGCTTCTTTCTAGGTTGAGTTCCTGTGCAATCCGTTCTAGATCCTCCTTACGGTAGTAGTGCACCGATAAAATACCCACGCCTGGGTTGACGCATTCCTCCAGTTCAAATTCTTTACTATGCTCCATGGTCGTTGATTATAATTTTTATCAATAAAATTTTGTTTATCAAATTAAATTTTTATTATTTAAGATAAAATTTGTTTGTTAGTTGAATTTTTATACTCGATACCGAAGGTAAAGAGTATATTGGGTTTGTGCAATGTCCGTCATGGTGTCTGTCAGTCTGTCTCTTTATCTATGGCATAGTAAACTAAAGTTTAAGATTGGAGTTCTACGATAACTAGGGGGCTGGCAAATCGATAAAACCGATAACGCAAAAACGATAGAACTTCCAAATTAAGGAGAAGATAGCTACTAACAACCTCCAAAAAACTGCATCAAAAATTTGGAGCCACGCCCACCCATTCCGCCCCAGCCCCCCGCAATTTAACACCAAAAATGCTTATATCTTCTACAGTTTTTGAGCTAGAGCCACCAAACTTGGTGTCAAGATAGGTGATGACGAACTCCAACCAAATTCATAAACACTTTGGATGCCACTTCCATCTATACTGTCCTAGCCGCCCCAAACCACCCCAACCCTTCGCTAAAGAGCGTGTTACTTCCATAGTGATTGAGCTAGAGTCACAAAATTTTTTAGGTAGATAACTGGTCAAGACCCCCAAAAAACTGCATCAAAGTTTTGGAGCCCCAACCACCCATTCCACCCCAGCCCCCCGCAGCTTATAAACAGAAATGCTTATATCTTTTACAGTTTTTCAGCTAGAGCCACCAAATTTCGTGTCAAGATAGGTGATAACAACCTCCAAAAAAATGCAAGCAATTTTTGGATGTCACTTTTATCCATATTGCCCAAGCTGCCCCTAACCACCCCAACGCTTCACTAAAAACGGGAATGCGTGTATTTGCCAAAGTGTTCAAGCTAGAATCACTAAATTTGGTAGAAAGATAGCTCTTAACGATCCCCAAAGTTTTGGAGCCACGCCTCCCCCGTTCTCCAGCCCCCTGCATTTTTAAATCAAAAATTCCTATATTTTCCACAGCTTTTGAGGTAGAATCGCCGAATTTGGTGCCAAGATTGGTGATGAAAAAACCCAAAAAATTTCGATGCCAACTAACTTAACTTTGAGCTAGAGTCACCAAAGTTGGTATGAAGAAAGCTATTGACATAATACACAGATCTTCAAGACAAAATTTTATTTTATATAAGAATGCCTCGCTGCTTCGACAGAGAAGTCAGCAGAGGAGCCTTTTGTATCTTTTCTTATATATTGGAGTGCGAGTGTTATACATATATATTTAAGCATGTGCGTTCAATGCATGAAAATTCTGACGCTGCTTTCCAATGCTCGCCACATTCATGTGTGGTCATATTTCATATGCACTTGAATGTGCTGGGCTATTGCCTTTGTTTATGTAACGACAAAGTGTCGTTGTTTGGGTTATGTTTATGCAGCAACAAAATTGTTGCTGTCAAGATATTTGATCGGCGTTGAATTGAGTGGGTTTTATATATGTGTATACTACATCTCCTTCCTTTTGAAAAACAACGTAATATATGTATTTATTTTCAATATGATTATTTGTATGTATATATATTTTTATTTTTTGTGTTAACATTGTAATAAATATAAAAATAGAATATGAAAATATATTGAATTTGGTTAAATTTTACTTAATTGTAATAATTTTAGAAAAATTTAAGTGTTTCTTAGTAAGTACATATGGAAAAATGTATTTGTATCTGTATTAGAAAAAAATTTATTTATTTATTTTTTTGTTTTGTTTGTATTATATATACAAAAAAGTTTTCCATATACTTTTTTTTTTCATTTTTGTGTTAATTTGTTTGTGTTGGTTGATCAGACCAAATTTTTCATGAAAAATTTTTATTATTAAAAGTTTTATTTTATTATATATTATAATTTTTTAACCTATCCTTATGAACCGTTTGTTTCTTACTTTAACTATCTTTTATTAAAATATTTTCATTATCTTTTATTTCTTCTACTTTAAAGGGTCCTAAATAAGCTGGTTTCAGCTTTTGGCCAGTTTCATTTCTTAGTAAAACATTATCTCCTATTTTAAGTTCAAAATTAGTTATATGTTTATCGTAGTATTCCTTATTTTTATTCTTATGTTTTTCTAGCATAATTCTAGCTCTTTTATATGCTTGTTCTAATCTATATTTTGATTCTTTAGCATAATCTTCTATGTTATATAACGGGTTAATTATGTCTATTTTATTGAAGTAAGAGGGGCAAATTGCTTTGTTTGGCAAAAACTAACTCATATGGACAGTAACTATGTGCCATAGAGGGGGTCGTGTTAAAACAGTATACAAAGTATTGAATCCACACATCCCAATCGGTTTTATCAACTGAGATGTATGATCGAACATATTCGTTAAAAGTTCTATGACTTCTTTCTACTGTTCCAACTGTCTGGTGATGGTGTGCTGTAGATGTTATATTGTCTACTTTTAGCTTTTTGCACAGGTCGCTAATTACGGAATTTTTATATTCAGTTCCCATGTCCGACACGAGAATCTTCATCGGACCGTAATTTAGAATAAATGATTCAAATATTGCTTTTGCAACTGTGTTAGCGCTTTTGTTAGGTATTGGAATGGCTACGAGATATTTAGTTAGATCGCAAATAAGTGTGACTGCATACTCGTTGCCAATTTCTGATTCTGGTAATGGACCTATTGTGTCAACAATTACTTTATCAAAGGCTCTTAATGGTGTGTCTGTTATTGTTAAAGGAGTTTTAGTGTGAACTAACGTTTTTGACATCTGGCAATTGAGACATTTACGTTTGTACTCTTTTATCTGACGAGTCATGTTTTTCCAATAGTAGTGTCTTTTTACTTTGGCCAAAGTTTTTGTTTTACCAGTGTTTCCTCCTTGTGTAGGATTATCATGGAATGTAGACAGGGCATCTGCCACATAATTGTCTTTACCCTTGAGATACTCTACAGTAAAATCATACTTTTCTAATTCTAATCTCATTCTAGTTAATTTTGAACTTGGGCTTATCATTAAAAATAAATATGTCAACGGTCTGTGATCCGTTTTAATTAAAAAGTGTCTTCCGTATATATATGGTCGGAAGTGAATTATTGCCCAGTGTATGGCAGCTAATTCTTGTTCAGTCGTACTCTTGTTACTTTCGCCTTTAGTGAATGCTCTTGATGCATATGCAACTGGAAGTTGGAGTCTATTGTAGTTTTGAGTTAAAACTGCTCCACACGCTTGTTCACTTGCATTGGTGATTATGCAAAATTCTTTGCTAAAATCAGGATATTTTAATAATGTTGGTTTCATTAGAGCATATTTTAAGTAATCAAATGCTTTTTGGCATTCGTTTGTCCATTTGAATTGAACATTTTTCTTACATAATCGCGTTATGTGTCTAGAATAATCTGCGAAATTGTTAATAAAACGTCTGTAGTAATCACGAAATGCAACGAAACGTCTAGCGCTATCTGCGTCTGTAGGGACTGGGTATTTTTCAATGACATTAAATTTTTTTATCTGGCAAAATACCTTGGTCAGTACACTTATGACCTAGGAAGGTCACTTCGTGCATGAAAAATGAGAATTTTTCTGGATATAGTTTAAGGTTGTATTTCCTACATAGATCGAAAACGTTTGTTAAGTTTGCAATCATTTGTTTTTCGGAACAACCAATGACTATTAAGTTATCCATGTACAAGAATGCTTGTGAATAATCTAATCCAGAGAATGCTATTGTCATCATTCTTTGAAAAGAATTTGGCGCTATTTTTAAACTATAGGGTAATCGTGTTAAACGTAATGAGCCATTGCTCGTTGAAAAAGACGTTAAATTTCTGGACTGTTTATTTAATTCAATTTGGTGAAATCCGGACATTAAATCTAGACATGAGAAGTATTTTGCTTTGCCTAGTTGGTCAAGAATATAATCTATTCTTGGAAGCGGAAATTTATCGGACAAAAGTTTTTATTGATTTGACGATAGTCTATCACTAATCGCCATCTTTTAGAATCAGAACCTGGTAAAATTTTCTTAGGTACCAGTAGTAATGGACTGTTGTATTCTGATACCGAGGGTTCAACTATTTTATCTAGAATGAGTTTATCTACTTGTTTATTGACTTCTTCTTTTTGAGCATGTGGTATTCTGTAATTATTGATTTACACTGGTTTTTTATCTTTCAATCTTAACTCTTGTTTATAGAAATTATTTGTTGTTATCGATTCGGTTTCTAATCCGAATACATCTGTGTGCTGTGTGGATAACTTGTACATTTATTTTTTAAATAACGGTGGGAAGTTTTTCTTGAGTTTTTTCATGACATCTTCTTGTCTTTCATTGTTTGCTTCATTTACTATTTCATAGTTACTAAGAGTTTCATACTGTATATTGCTCAGGTTGACTATTTTAACTGAGTTTGTTGTGTTTAGGATTCGGACAAAGGTATCTTTGTTATTGGAAATAGTGTTACCTGTGAAAATTCCTTCATCAATTTCTTGATTTAGAATTAATACATGATTTTGTATAGAAGATATTTTTACTTGTCTTATTACCCCAGAACGAGCTGGGAGAATGGTGGCATTATTGTCACAAGTGTGAGTTATTGGTAATTTTATTGGGTATTTTAAGTTATTCGGACGAAGTATTAGGGAATCACATTCTTGTGTAAAGTCTAATTGACAATTTTTTTTTAATAAAATCTATTCCTATTATGCCATCACTTGGTATTGGAAAATGTTGTTCGACTAAATGGAAATTATGCGGAATAACATATTTTCCTATCATGAGTTCTATGAATGCTAATCCTTTTGAAAAAACTGTACCTTGACCGATTCCTGATATTTCTGTTGTAAAATTGGTATTAACGTTTTTGAATGTGTGTACATTTTCTTTTATTATTGAACTATCTGCACCAGTATCTAGTAACAGGGTCAATGTTTTACCTGTACTTTCATTATTAATTTTTATAAATATGCTAAGGTTAAGATTGATTGTGTGTACGTTATTTATTGAGTCTGAATATCTGAAGGGGTCTGGTGGTTTTCCGAATTACTTTGAGTAACCCGAACATTGCCGTTTCTATTATTATTACTTTGGTTGTTACCGCGGTTGGAATTGTACCTTCCTCGGTTGTAAACACGGGAATTTCCTCTGAAATTGCTTCTATTGTTATTATTGTAATAATTATTATCATTACCGCGGCCATTGCCTCTACCTTGTTGGTGATTACGGTAATTATTTCCTCTATTACTTTGACCGCGCTGGTATAGTACTGTACTGCTACATCCAGTCATTTCCGTGCTGCAATGGATATATTTACCCATAGCCTCATTGAAATTAGTTAAGTTGCCTGCTTCCAGTATTATACGCAACTTTTCGAGGTTAGTGTTCTTTTTCATAGCTGAGATTGTTTCTTTTGCTGAAAATATTTCTGCATTATCAGGGTCTAGGCCATCGTCAATGTAAGCTGCTTCAAGTTGCTTGCGCAAATTGTCAAGTTCATCTGTATATTGCGATGCTGTTTTACCTTTTTGTTTTGTATTCAACAGTTTAGCCTTTATTACGTCAGGCGATTCACCCTTTACGCTTCCATTTAGTTTAATTATTATTGCAGAAATTGATGTTTCGTTCTATACTTTGTACAATATTGGACCAGTTATTTTGGTTTTGATATGTTCAACTGCTAGATCTTCTTGGGTGCCTTTTGTTCGTTCAACCAGCTTTAAAGCTGTTAAGAAACGATTTATTGACAGTTTTTTACCGTCAAATTCTGGGACTTTAGACGAAGTTTGTCGTAAGTATTCCCTATCTAAGGCTTTCTGATCAGGCATTTTGATTGTTTTTAATTATTCTTTAGGGTCCAAATTTGCATTGTCTGTTTCTCGCAGCATTTGATCTTTTAAAACAGACGGGTCGAATGTTACGGGTACACTTAGTACCGAAGGTAAAATAAGATTTAACTTATATCTGTTGTCTAAGGCTTTCAATGCCAATCGTAATTTTTCGATGTTTTCATCGACTTGCTGCTTATGTGCATTGGTTAGTCTGTCATAATATTTGCATATTAATTCCCGAATATCGTTGTACTTTTTTACCAATACTTCGGTGTGCTTAATTATTGTAACAGTTCTTATTCGAACGTTCTTGTTTAAGCATTTGTATGATTTAATGAATTCAGCTTGCTTTTTTTGATTAAGGCTACTGAATTCGGGCCATTCCATATGTGAGTCGCTTGAACTTGTTTTCGACTATGGAATTGAAGCAAAACTTTTGTTTTTAAACGTCTGAATCATTGCTTTCAGAACTCAATGGTTCTGTTTTGATGATTTCGTTAGTAAGTAACTCGTGTATTGGCTGTCAAATGAATGTTTTGTCTAAATAGGTTTTTATATTGAAGTATCATTATACGTTCAATCTGTCTATACATGTGTAGCTTAACTGTCTTGTTATTGATTATCCACTGTAGGACAATTTTTAGCTTCTTATTTGTTGGTCCGTTTTCAATGAGAAATTGAAGGAATGGAACATACCTTGTTAATAGTTTTAATGCTACCATATTTTTTATTTTTTTGACGTAGAATACGTCTTACGTTTCGGTATGAGTGTGCTATCCAAAAAAGTTGTTGTAATATGGTTGCTTCACAAAATCGCTCATTGCTAATGAACTAATGAATAGATTTTCCTCAAATTTCATTTTAAAGCTAAGGCTTCAACCTTTATTTTAAGCTATATATATATATATATGAAGTGATTACATTTTCTATTAAAAAAATGAGACCAAAAACATGCAAAATTTTGCTTCATTTTGAAGACTTTAGATTGCTCTAGCAATCTCAATAATCAATCAATTAATCTGAGTTTTTCGAATTTAAGTTGAGATGAGGTAAACAAACATTCCCACATTCAAATTTCTAATAATTTTGCCAAATATATAACTTTTTAAGGCAAAAAATCAGTGCAAAAATCACTACTTTTTTTTCAATTGCACATTGCTCAAAAATTCCGCCAGAGAATCGATTAAAACTTTTTTTAATACAAAGAAGACTTGATTTCCTTTCGTTTGATATACATGCGGTCATGACTGATAGCTTCTAAATGTGGAAATTTCATTAAGATATTCGGGCATAATTAAATTTTCATACATAAATTCTTCCGTGCCAGGGGTGAACAAGCTCAGCTTAAGGGTAAGCCCCAAACAATTATAACACAATAAAATATGTTTACCCCAATTCTGAAATTTGCGTGCAAGTTTTCGAAATCATGTTTTATTGTTTGTGTTGCACATTTAATTATGCTTTTGCACCAAAACAATAAATATGCCCGTGCAAAAATATCATATAAACTATCGTGAGTTAAACTATCGATAATTCGTCTTTACGGTGGCAAACCTGATTTTCGCATCTTGTGAACAGTTACTGTGAATTAAGTTAATTTAATTTAATTTAAATGAATATTGAACAATGCCGCCTGTAAAAAGAAACGTAGCTTCGCTGCGTAACAGAGTGAATATTTTAAATTTACGGAATAGAAGTTCAGGTAAGTTGTGTTTTAAAATTAAATATTCGAAATTATTATATAAAAAACAATTTTGATGTAATAAATTATGTAAAAATATATATTTCTATTTCATGTCAATGTTTGTTAAATTTATATCAGAGATGCTAACCAGTATTGCAGTAAAAAGGAAAAAAATAGCCAAATGACAACAAACACAATTAAAAATAAAATAAAACATCTATGTGGTTGTTGTTATTAGGCTACCGCTTCATAATTTTTGTTGCACAAGGACAGACGTATTCTACGGCTAACCTATGCGCCCGTGTGATCTGACACAGGCTGTCAATTTTTTTTTTAAAAGTTTTCTAATCCGTTAGCTCTGCTACCTATGTATGGTTAAAGCACTAAGCAGAACAATAATAAATAATAGCTTGCCTGCCTGACGTATTCTGTGATATTTTGATAGGTGTCCCACCCCACATAGCACTTGCACTAGCAACTGAAATGCACCTAGCCAACCAAGTATCTTGAACTAAAAACTATGCTTCGGCAAACACTTGTCCACAAAACTATTTTTCTTCCCCCATAAATGAGTAAGAAAACAAGATTTTGTCTTTGTTCTCATCCACAACGATCGGAGCAGGTCAATGAATAACAATGCAAATGCTACGCATACAATTATATGTGCACATGTATACACATAGGGACACACACACAATCTTATGAGCGCTTGTCGAAATAAAAAACCAAAAGATTTTGTCTTCCAAGGCAGTCAAATTTCAGTTTTGCTATTGCTGCTCATTCATACTCTTCCCAATATTTACCCTATGACACTTTCCAACAACCCTTGCCATACAGTTACGCAAAGTTTCGAACAAATTACGAAAGTGTATTCAGTAGTGCATTGGTACATATGTAAAAGGGAAAATATCAAAAATAGCAAAAACCTCGGCAGGCAGGCCCAGCAAGAAATATATGTATCAATCGCACTTGCATACAATATGTACCAACAATTTTTTACCGTTTTTGCTGTCCGCTGACCCGCCGCCTCTCCTTTAATCGACGGGCCGCTGAACGCAAAGGGAAACTGAACAAACCAACAACGCGCTGGCTTGTCGCTGCTGAGACGCACAAGCTGCACAAATAAAAAATACCCCTTGAACCAATTTTCAATAATTGTCAATGAAAAATCGAATATATGATTTAAATATATATATTGTCTATGCTAGAATATAAACAATAAACAATGCTAGAATAAACATGTAGAATTGAAATAATATTAACGAATTTCAAGTTTTGCTATTCAATTGCACAAGGTTAATATTAAGTTTATACTACCCTTCCAACTTTGACTTTAATAAGCATATTGAAGCAAAACTCAAGAACTGCCGATTTACAATTTTGTGAAAATAACAAGAATACAGACCGCGCCCACAGCGTTGCCGAAAAGCAACAAAAACTAGTAAAAACTACTTTTGGTTGTTGTACTATTTGTTGCATTTTGGCAGCCATGCATGGCGTATACACATATGTATAAACTTGCTGTTTGTCGGCAAAGAAATATGCGTTGATAGAATTTTGGGTGGCGAGACATTGTTGTTGCTGCTTGTGAGAAATACTTTATCTTGCATGGATTGCTTTGATATGATTCGATTATAAATTTATAACATTTATATGCAATCATAACATCGGTTATAATGTGTCATTGTAGTTTTAATATATTTGCGGATTATGTAATTATGTTTGTATATGTTTTATTAGTTCTAAGTTATTTCAATAGTTATAAGAAACCTGTAATAAATAGTAACAAATATAGCAATTAACAATAAATATACACATATTGTTAACATTGCACTTCTTTATGTTCCTCAATCTGTTTATAAATTGCCAAAATCCTAAAAGTGCGGCAGGTCAGTTAATGCCATAGCAATAACCACTCATACAAATGAGCTGGATATACATACATGAACACACACATGCAAATGCAAGGCATAGAGAAAAATATAAAAAATCTAGGCAAAGCACAAAGCAGGTAGCCCAACCAAACCAAACTCACATGTATTCACATACTAATGCATTATCCCCGTTGGTTGGTTGGTTGGTTGCCTACCCCCCGCGCGCCCTCTCTATCTACAAACAGCTCACACTGGCTGCGAGCTCGCTCACATATGAACGCATACATATGCACAACGATTGGATCCAGCGGCTCGAGTCTACCGTTGCCCAACGTTCGCAAGCAAAGCAGGCAAATGAATGACTTGCAATTTTTGCGCTGCACACTTTGTCGGCAAAAATTTGCGGCGAGAGACCGCTCATTTCGCTCTTTTTTTTGCCTGGATCCATGATACAATTATTATGGTAGTGTCATGCGAGCAGCGCTCTCTTTTTTCTGGTACCAATCGACAGTCGCAAAGTGCTTGTCGTTGTGGTAAGACGTCCGTGCGGACGAATTTTGTTCTGTTTGTTATGTTTGTTCATGTGTTTTTTTTAGTTTAGATTTTTACTTGTGCCGTTTACATTGCCCAACGGAGTAAAAAATTTTATTTTAAGATAAGAATACATTTTCGTATCAAAAACCTTAATACTAAATTAAAAATACAAAAACAAAAACAAAACATAATTAAAAATAAAAAACTATTAAAAATACTATTTTAAAATAATAATAATAAATATTTTTTATTTGAATATGAATATTTATTTTAATTTAAATGTCACAACAAAGCAACCAAAATGTATCGGCCGTATACATACAACCAAAACACTTTTTATACCTTACTCTGTCGCACTAACAAAACAACCCCTTAAAAGAGTCAAGAGAGTAAAATAAAGAGTGCAACTTGACTGTCTCCCTCGCACTCACATGTTCAAATCAGTTGGTACTTGGTTGCTCGCATGACACTACCATATTAATTGTATCATGCCTGGATCTGATCTCACTGGTAGTGAATGATAAACTTCGCCGTACTGAGTGAATGCTCTATATTATTTTCTGCTTAGTGGTTAAAGTAAACTCTTCTTGTGGGCTTTATACATTTTAGGGGCTAAATTAATAAAAATTAGGACTACTACAGTTGCTAGCAAGATGAGGATGTATGTCAAATACGACACGTCAACTTTGTTAATAACGTTGGCGGTCAAGCCTACCGTTATAACGTCTACTAAACCCATCTTGTAACTAACTTAATTAGAATATACTGGTGTTCATTAATTTCCAAACAAAATTTCATGGGAACGATCTGATAATTCGTTAGTTTTTTTTTTTGGAAATTTTTTTTTTAAATTTTAGTTATTTTATTTATTTTTTTTTACTGATGAATTTTAAATTTTGAAAAAAAATATAAATTTTGTTGTAATTACTTTGAAGTTATGGCAATATTGTTAGTTTAGAGAACATATAACTGGTTTACATAATTTGGCTCTATATAAAACAATGACAGTTATATGTTGTTAGTATAAAGCTTAACAGTGGTTAGTTGTTTTTAACCTGCATCTTACGGTGCATCTGTTAAAATTGTAGGAGTGTTAAAAACAAAGACATAGGGGCTTAGTTTTTAACAGCCCTTTTGCGCTATTTCGCTCTTGGGCGAAGTTGTTGCTCTATTTGGGGTATACGCTCTTTGCAGCGTTGTGGGTCCTCCTCATTGTTGAATGTTTTGAGAAGGTCCAGTTCCAGACAGCGCTTCTGCATAAGGTTCCTTACGGGAGCAGCGTTGAGTACCGATTTATCGTTGCTCATAGGTGGTTGATAATTTATTGTTTATTAACCATCATTAATGCCTCGTTCGCGTGGACACTTGTGTGTCCGCTGAGCTCGCTTCGTTCTGTTTATCTGTCCCACGTTGCTGTAGAGGACTAGCAGACCGCTGTCCTCCACATTAATTTTTCGTTGAATTTTGTTGTTGTTATTTTGTTAAGTGCGGCCTCCCTTGTTTTGTGTAGCGGCCATGCGCATAGTCATTGATAAAATTTATTACTTAGCAGTTGCTGTGTGCATTGAAAATAATTTTTTGCTGTTTAGTGTTTGTATTTTTGAAAGAAACTTTATGTTTTTGCACTGCTGGCTGTTGACAACATTTTTTTTTTTTTAAGCACTTTTATTATCTTTTAAATATTGCACTTGTTGATTGTTTATCAAACATTTTTGTCACTAGTCACGGTCGCCATGTATTAAAACAAAACGTTGGCTTTATATGTGGACATTTTATGTCTTTATTCGTTTAGGTTCCGATTATTAATAATTGAATGAATCTAAGCTTATTATAAGAAAGCCTCGCTGCTTCGACAGAGAAGTCAGCAGAGGAGCCATATGTATATTTTTATACTCGATACCGAAGGTAAAGAGTATATTGGGTTTGTGCAATGTCCGTCATGGTGTCTGTCCGTCTGTCCGTCCGTATGTTCGCAACTTTATTCCACACCCTTCAAGTTAGAGACTTCAAACTTTGCAAATCTCTTTATCTATGGCATAATAAATTAAAGTGTCAAGATTGGAGCTCTACGATAACTAGGGGGCTGTCAAATCGATAAACTCGATAACGCAAAATCGATAGATCCAGCTATTTCGCAAGCCCTTACAGCTGGAACTACCAAATTTGGGGAGAAAATAGCTACTACCAACCCCCAAAAACTGCATCAACAATTTTGGAGCCACGCCCACCCATACCGCCCCCAGCCCCCCGCAGTTTAACCCCAAGAATGCCCATATCTTCTACAGTTTTTGAGCTAGAGCCATCAAATTTGGTTCCAAGATAGGTGTTGACGATCCCCAATCAAATTCATAAAAACTTTGGTTGCCACGCCCAGCTATACTGCCCTATCCGCCCTCAACCACCCCAACGCTTCGCTAAAAACGGTAGTGCGTGTATCTTCGAAAGTGTTTGAGCTAGAGTCTCAAAATTTGGTAGGTAGATAACTGGAAACGACTCCCCAAAAACTGCATCAAAGTTTTGGGGCCCCACCTACCCATTCCGCCCCCAGCCCCCTCGCAGCTTAAAAACAGAAATGCTTATATCTATTACAGTTTTTAAGCTAGAACCACCAAATTTTGTGCCAAGATAGGTGATTACAACCTCCAAAAAATGCAGAAAAACTTTGGATGCCACGCCAATCCATACTGCCCAAGCTGCCCCAAACCGCCCCAATGCTTCACTAAAAACGGGAATGCGTGTATTTTCCAAAGAGTTAAGGCTAGAGTCATCAAATTTAGTAGGAAGATAGCTGTTAACGATCCCCAAAAAACTGCATCAAAAATTTGGAGCCACGCCCCCCGTTCCTTAGCCCCTTGCATTTTGAAATCAAAAGTGCCTATATTTTCCACAGCTTTTGAGCTAGAGCCGCCAAATTGGGTGCCAAGGTAGGAAGTGAAGAAACCCAAAAATTTTGGATGGCGACCCCACCCATACCGCATTCAGCCCTCCTTCCACCATATTCTACTAACTTTGAGATAGAGTCACCAAATTTGGTATGAGGATAGCAATTAACATCATAAATAGATCTGCAGCAAAACTTTGGACGCTACGCCCCCCCATACCAGCCCCCAGCCCCCCTTCCACCATATTCTACTAACTTTGAGCTAGAGTCACCAAATTCGGTATGAGGATAGCAATTAACATCACAATCAGATCTGCAGCAAAACTTTGGACGCCACGCCCCCCCATACCAGCCCCCAGCACCTAGCCCCCCTTCTACCATATTCTACTAACTTTGAGCTAGAGTCACCAAATTCTGTTTGAGGATAGCAATTGACATCATAAATAGATCTACAGCAAAAGATTGGATGCCACGCCCCCCCTTACCAACCACAGCCCCCCTTCCCACAAATTTTACTATTTTTGAGCTAGAGTCACCAAATTTGGGAGGAAGATAGATTTTTGGCATCCCCATCTGCACCAGACAATCTTTGAGGCAGCCTACACCCCTGCCGTATCCACACACCATTGCAATCAGCTCTCTTTTAATCTGTTTTACTACTGGTATCGAGTATACCGCAGCCGGGTGCGTCCGACTGCAACGTTTCTTCTTGTTTTATATATTGGAGTGCGAGTGTTATACATATATATTAAAGTATGTGCGGTCAATGCATGAAAATGCTGACGCTGCTTTCCCATGCTCGCCACATTCATGCACTTCATATGCACTTGAATGTGCTGGGTTATTGCCTTTGTTTATGTCATAAACTAACTATGTAAATAGACTGGAAAACAGAGCTGGTATGTTATGTTAAAAAACATTGTGCGTTATGGAAGCGAATGGGGAAAATAATGGCAAAGGCCAGTATTTGTTTCGTCACTTTACTCGCTACACTGCTAGCTAGTGCGAAGGCGGCCATCATTGTTTAGCTATTTGTTGTGACCGAAAGTGTGCGAATCGTAAGGCCCAATTAATAGTTGCCGCACTTCATTTCTCTTGTTGTTGTCACAAGATTTTATAAAATTGTGAAACTCGCAGTTTTAGACTTTTGCTCGCAGCCAGTGTGAGCTGTTTGTAGATAGAGAGGGCGCGGGGGGTAGGCAACCAACGGGAAAAATGCATTAGTATGTGAATACATGTGAGTTTGGTTTGATTGGTCTACCTGCTTTGTGCTTTGCCTAGATTTTTGCATTTCGGCAACGCTTTACGCGCGGTCTGTATTCTTGTTATTATCACAAAATGTAAATCGGCAGTTCTTGAGTTTTGCTTCAATATGCTTATTAAAGTCAAAGTTGGAAGGGTAGTATAAACTTAATATTAACCTTGTGCAATTGAATAGCAAAACTTGAAATTCGTTAATATTATTTCAATTCTACATGTTTATTCTAGCATTGTTTATTGTTTATATTCTAGCATAGACAATATATATATTTAAATCATATATTCGATTTTTCATTGACAACTATTGAATATTGGCACAAAGGGTATTTTTTCATACAGCAGCGAGTGCGTCTCAGCAACGAAAAGCTGGCACCGAGTTGGTTTGTCTCAGTTGCGCTTTGTGTTCAGTGGCCCGTTGATTAAAGGACTGGCGGGGGGTCAGCGGAATGCGTGAACGGTGAACAATTTGTTAGTATTTGTATACATGTTTGTTTCATTTCTTGCTGGGTCGCGATTTTTGATATTTTTCTATTATTTGCCCTGCATTGAATGTCTAAATACACCAACAAACGTAGGTACCCGACAACTCAGCAATAGGCGCACAGCTTAAAAAGCAAGCGTCGGTCGGTCGTTTGGTCGGTGTCTATGGCTAGGCCTGCCGTCCATCGTTGCCAAAATGTAAGCAAAATTACAACAACCATGAGTACTTTTTACTATGTTTTGTTGCTTTTTGGCAACGCTGCTGCCGGAACTTTTTTGTATTTTGCTTTACTATATTCAGAGTTCGGGGCAAATGACTTTTACATATGAATTACTGAATACACTTTCGCTATTTGTGAAGGAACTTGGACGTTGCAATGGCCAAAAAGGGTTGAAAAGTGTCAAAGAGTAAAAATTGGGCAGAGTATGTGTGATGAGCGGCACCAAAACTGATTTTTGCCTGCCTTCGAAGACAAAATTAAGTGTTTGTTAAAGAGAAGGCACACGCACATGCACACATACACACAAGGCATAACTGACCTCGTATAAGTTGAAGACACCGGCACAGCAAAAATGTTTGATTTGTATTAATATTTTATTACAAATATATTTGCATTCAATAATGGAATAAACATTTACATACATATATGTAGGATTAACTACTTTTTAGAGTATGGTTCTTAGATATGAATGATAGCTTGCCTGCCTTATGTGTTTTGTAAGCTTTTAATACCTGTCCCACCACCGTAGCACTTGCACTAGCAACTGATATCCACTTTGCGAGAAGGCGAATCAATTGTATAATATTGATGATGAAATAGAATTAAAATATATTTTATTAATATAGAAACATAAATGCATTTATTTAAATTGTCATCATTCATTATGATCGAAGCAGGTCAATGAATGGCAAGGCAAAAGCTACGCATACAATTAAATGTGTTCATGTATACACAAATGGACACACACACAATCTTATGCGTGCTAGTGCAAACAAAATATCAAAAAACCATTTCAAAGCCCAAGTCGGCCAAATTTGCAGAAAACACATCAAACGCACAATTGCACGTATATATTCATACATATATATACGCACTAGTGCTTTGCTACTCTACGGCACGAGTTGAAAGCGATAAGCAAGCTGGCAATAGGACAGCAGTGCAAAACAAGAACAAACCAAGTAAATCATGGCTGCTTTGTGAGTTGTAAACAAAAAAGCACTAATCAAAACAAGAGAAACGGCGAAACCCCGACGTTTTTACTCGCTACTTCATTCGCTTGCATCTTGCGACATTTCCACAGGGGAAGTAACAGAACCAATTCTGTTTACCCGTATAGTTAACATTATTAGTCTATGTGTTTATGTAACGACAAAGTGTCGTTGTTTGGGTTATGTTTATGCAGCAACAAAGTTGTTGCTGTCCAAGATATTTGATCGGCATTGAATTGAGTGGGTTTTATTTGTTTTATTATTTTGCTTATAACTTTTTTCTATAATTGAATTCAATTTTTTCGTTACAATTTAATTAATTTTTTTTCATTTCAATTAGTGTTAATTTTTTTGACGTAATTGGTCACATTCAAATTTTAATTTTTTCGTAAATTTCTACACGAATGTATTTGATTTCCTTGAACTAAATCAAACCTTTATTATCGTTTTGGACTTCTATTGATTAACTTGTAAGAACGTTATTTCGATGGCCGGGGCGGCGTCTCAGTCGCGCCCGGGGTCTTTAGAGATTATTTGTAAAATTGCTGGGACACTGGAGGAGCTGTACCGGACTATACCTAGGGGTCGGATCAACAGGAGAAAGCGTAGGTAAAATAGTGGGGGGCTCATGAGCACAACGTACGCGCTGGCGGCGATTTGGGAGACCCCCCAAGGAATAGATTGGTTTGCCCAGAGTAGTACTAGGGAGAACCAAGCAATTATTCCCCCGAAGGGCTTTTCGTCACCGACCAGAGCGTTGAGCGAAATTTGGTGGGTACGGGGCAAGCCCGGAAGCCTTTGCACCGGCTTTCTAAGCTCATCCGCCCGCACCAGTCACCGGCCACGTCCTTGAGAAACCTCTCGGAAGCGTGTGGGAGATACGAGTGAGAGGATGCGCCACGCACAGAATAAGACTCGGAATGCGTGCTCATCCTCCCACCCGATCCCTCACAGCTGTAACGCGTGGGTATTACCCACTTGTCGCTACACGAGAAACATACTCAAGAGGTAAGCGTCGCAGAATCCAGAGTAAGACTCGGAAGATTCGCTAGCATACCCCTCTGGTTTGCCCCATGTGGGCCATACGGTGAGGTGCACCGAACCACTTGCTCGAGGCCGACTCGCTGAAAATGTTAGAAGAGGGTCAAAAGGAGCAAACAGGAAATATAACAACAAGAACTTAACACTTCACTGTCTTTTTTATATATAGTCTCTAGTATTTACACATATTTTATATTATTAACACATAAAGGCCGGATACCCTCGGCCAGAACAAATCAGCGTGCTGCTGCCACGCACGGCTTTTGGCCCATTGGGGATGGTCGACACTTACCCCTATCTGTGCCTGTGTGTGTGTGCGGGTATAAATGCGGGTGCCAAAATGTGTGTGTGTATGCCCTTGTGTACCGGAGTTTGTGTGTTCGAGTGTGTATGTGCCAGAGTGTGTGGATCAATGTGTGGGCCAAGGGGCGTATGTCCAACTGTGTGTGTGCAAAAGGGTGTGTGTGCCAGAGTGTGTGGGTATAAATGCGTGTGCCAAAACGTGTGTACGTATGTCCAGAGTATTTGGATCAATGTGTGCCTTTGTTTTTTTTTTATTCCTCCGCCAGGAGGTGAGAATCTTCAAAAAATATTGGCGGTCCACCAATATGCACGATTCAACGACTATCGTCGACGTTTACATACTAAACTCACCCCCCCACACACTGCATCACCCACGGGATCCACCGCAAAGTAGTACTTCGCGTGGGGCAGTAGCCTGCTAAGGCTAACACCCTTTCACGTTGCTCTCTCGCATCGTCGCAGATTAACCTGGATGCCTATAATGAGCTGATGCATACTCTCCCAGTTGTCTTCCGACTCCGTCATGAACTTCAGCAAGTTCTCCGGTGATTGCACTGTTCTTGTCTTCCGGTGTATCGTCTGCACCTGTACAGAACGTGCTCCTCCCCTTGGCCGCACTTCGCTGACATCTAGGATCAAGGGGTGCGTCCATCTACCTCCGCTGGCCGCATCCCACCTCCTCTGCCACCTGATCAGGGATTCCTGCCTTGCCACCCTCTTGGCCTCTGCAGCAGACACTCCCATGTCTCGCCGTGCTATGCGGATCCGCTTCGTCTTCTCCACCAGGATGTCCACCGGCACCATCCCAGCCAGCACCAAGGCTGCGAGTTCGGAAACCGTCCTGAACCGTCCTGAAACCGTCTCCCCATAAACACTCCTCAGGTAGATATTCTCCACCGCCACCTCCGACATCAGCTGGTTCCTCAACGCCATGCATATCTCCTCCTCTCGTCCAAGCCGCGGTACTCGATCTCCGCACGGTGCGAGAGGGTGCGGACCTCCACCTGTTTTCCCAGTGTTTCTCCAACCCAGGTTTTATAGTTGTCCGCTGCACCTCCTGCTTTGGTGAGCTGTAGGAGCAACTCCCCCTTTTGGGTCCTTCTTATTCTCGCCACTGCGTCTCCTAGACCCTGCAGCTTTTCATCCACCTTAACTTTCCGTAGAATGTCCGCGTAGCTGACTTATCCTTTCGTCCTGATGACTATTGTGTCCGGTCTTATTTTCTCCGTCAGTCTCTTCACCTTCTTCCATTCATCCTCTTTCCTCACAGGCATACCCTGTGCTGGTGTGGCCTCCTCGGGGTTGGTTACCACCTTGTCAGATGGGGTCTCCTGGATTCGCGCATCCTTCTCTTTCCTGCTCGTCTTACTGCCTGGTGTGCCAGCTCCCGGTCCTTGTCTCCCTTAGCTTCAACCGTCCTATTGAAGAGTGCTGATGTTTGCGAGGACTGGTTTGTTCCTATCACTGTCTTAACTCCGTCGTTGTGCATCTCTATCGCATCTCTCATAGGCTAGTGGATCGATCGCCGTTTTCCATCCTCCAGCATCTCCACGAGCTTGCTTATCTCCTTTCCGAGGTCCTGCAGTGGGCCGCTACTCGTCTGCTCCAATGGTTTCGCCGGACCCTTCGCCTGTGCAGCGGCTTCTGTTCTTAGCCCTCCTTCGGCCGTTGGGCTTCCGTGCCTGAGCACCGGTGGCCATAGCAGTTTGGCTCACTTTCCCGTCGTTCTCTTCCGCCATATCATCATGTTTTTTAGGTGGGTTCATTTTCAATTCAATTGGGTCCCAACTCCGAGCCGTTATCGTTGGTCGTAACACAATCACGTTTAGTGGTCCCATGGTTGTCTATGCATGGGGAGGCCATGCGAGGGTTGACAGATGCTTTTATGGGGTCTTCTGTTCAGAGCCGGATCCGTACTAGTCAGGAATGTTACATCTGAGCTTGTGCGCCCAACTGAATGGGGACGGTCCAACGATCGTACTTGGAGTCCTGCCAATTTTTTAGCGGGACGGAGGCAGTTGCGGCATTAGCCTGGCAGTGGTTTCGGCAAGATTTCACTCCGCTTACTAGCATGCCAGAATACCACACGCTGTCAGCCCCTGTCGTCAAATCCTTCCGTTTGCGTCCAGTGTCCTAATTAAGACCGTACTGGGCTAGGCCTTGGTGGAAAGGTTGTAGCTTCTATTGGTGTTGTGCCTGTTGCATAGCCTGATGTTGTTGTTGCTGCTTGATTGCAGTTATGGTATCTCAGTAACGCTCTAATGACGTCACGGACGAAATACATAAATATGCGGTAGTTTTCGCTACCTCACAAACTTTTATTTTTATTTCCGCGTCACTTTGTTTCCGTTTATATTCCGACTTCATTCACTTGTATTATTATTCACTCTCGGCCACCACGCCCAACAACAATTCTACTCTTGATATTTTGGCGCGTGCTGTACTTTAAGCACCGGCGCTTGCGCTGCTCCGTTAAGCTGACTTGTATCACCACGAGTTCTTCTACGCACGATTTAGCCGTATTCCGCATAAAGTTCACGCCTAACGTTTTACAAGTCACGTTCACTGCACGTGCACTCTTAGCGCAGCATTATTCCGCTGTTAAAAAAAACCCAATTTTTCGCGACAATTGCACATTTGGCAATTTTTCCATAGGCGACATAAACAAATCTGGCACCTTTTATGACCGGCGCGGTTTTTTTCCGTTTAACCTGCGCGTGCGGCCTACGGGCTATGATCGGGGTGTGCACGACTTCCACGATTTTCACTTGCTCGTAATGCGTTTGGGGTTTTTGCTACCAAATTGCATCACGCCTCTTTCACTTTAGGTCTCTGCTCGTGCGCCACTTGTAAAGTAGAAAATTATGCCGGGTTAAAAATTTCAGTCTGTCCACGGACCACTTCACAAGTTATTTATATTTAAATCAGCGACGCTTCGTGAATTTGAGGCAAGTGCTGCAAAAGTCGTTTGACTCTTGGAAACGTGTTGCCGAAAAGCTGAGCGACTAGGGAGCCTCCCTAAGGGAGGTGTACAAGGCAGTTCTTTGAACCAAAGCTTCTAGTCGCGCAGACCGTATTCTCGGCGAATTAGGGGTGGCCTCAGATTGGCGCAATAAGTTGACATAACCTCACTTCACTTCCTGTTGCTCGAGACACTTGGCACGCGCTTGATTATCGCTCTTCGTTCGCTGGCTTGGCTGCTCGGCTCTTATGCAACGTTGCGTTCTCTTGTATCAAGCTAAGAGCTATGTTAACTTATATTTATTCGCAGTTCGTCTGTTTCATTTATCTTTTCATAGAATTTGTGCTTGTTTTATATTTATTAACCTTTAATGGTTTAGCTTCAAGTTGTGTTTCTTTATGACTTTAATTGTATAATTTAAATGTAAATAAGAGCCGGTTTCTCAATTTCCGGTTAGCGTAACTATCCGAATTTTAGCCAAATCGAGTTTCTATGTCCGTTATGGGCTAAGCGAGACATTAATTTGACTGAGGTCTAAGTTCCGGCTAACTTTTATGCTCCGTTAAAGGGCCCTTAATAAAAATTTTTAAAATCATCGTATGGCAAACTCCTGACTCAAGCAGACAAGTGCATTGTATTTATTTTACTACTATTCTAAATATTTTGATTGGACTCCACAAGAACATAAACTGCACGCTCCTCAGCAACCGAAATGTTTTTCCTGCGTTGCCCTTAAAATTTTTCATCCGGGCTCAATAAAGCTAATGTTTTACGTATTTGTTACGTATTTGGCAGTCACATAACAAACAAGTAGAAACGTTGCAGTCGGACGCACCCGACTGCGGTATAATCGATACCAGTAGTAAAACAGATTAAAAGAGAGCTGATTGCAATGGTGTGTGGATACGGCAGGGGTGTAGGCTGCCTCAAAGATTGTCTGGTGCAGATGGGGATGCCAAAAATCTATCTTCCTCCCAAATTTGGTGACTCTAGCTCAAAAATAGTAAAATTTGTGGGAAGGGGTGCTGTGGTTGGTAAGGGGGGGCGTGGCATCCAATCTTTTGCTGTTGATCTATTTATGATGTCAATTGCTATCTTCAAACAGAATTTGGTGACTCTAGCTCAAAGTTAGTAGAATATGGTAGAAGGGGGGCTAGGTGCTGGGGGCTGGTATGGGGGGGCGTGGCGTCCAAAGTTTTGCTGCAGATCTGATTGTGATGTTAATTGCTATCCTCATACCGAATTTGGTGACTCTAGCTCAAAGTTAGTAAAATATGGTGGAAGGGGAGCTGGGGGCTGGTATGGGGGGGCGTAGCGTCCAAAGTTTTGCTGCAGATCTATTTATGATGTTAATTGCTATCCTCATACCAAATTTGGTGACTCTAGCTCAAAGTTAGTAGAATATGGTGGAAGAGGGGCTGGGGGCGGTATGGGTGGGGGCGCCATCCAAAATTTTTGGGTTTCTTCACTTCCAATCTTGGCACCCAATTTGGCGGCTCTAGCTCAAAAGCTGTGGAAAATATAGGCACTTTTGATTTCAAAATGCAAGGGGCTAGGGAACGGGGGGGCGTGGCTCCACATTTGATGCAGTTTTTTGGGGATCGTTAACAGCTATATTCCTACCAAATTTGGTGACTCTAGCTTTAACTCTTTGGAAAATACACGCATTCCCGTTTTTAGTGAAGCATTGGGGCGGTTTGGGGCAGCTTGGGCAGTATGGATTGGCGTGGCATCCAAAGTTTTTATGCATTTTTTGGAGGTTGTAATCACCTATCTTGGCACAAAATTTGGTGGTTCTAGCTTAAAAACTGTAATAGATATAAGCATTTCTGTTTTTAAGCTGCGAGGGGGCTGGGGGCGGAATAGGTAGGTGGGGCCCCAAAACTTTGATGCAGTTTTTGGGGGGTCGTTTCCAGTTATCTACCTACCAAATTTTGAGACTCTAGCTCAAACACTTTCGAAGATACACGCACTACCGTTTTTAGCGAAGCGTTGGGGTGGTTGAGGGCGGATAGGGCAGTATAGATGGGCGTGGCATCCAAAGTTTTTATGAATTTGATTGGGGATCGTCAACACCTATCTTGGAACCAAATTTGATGGCTCTAGCTCAAAAAATGTAGAAGATATGGGCATTCTTGGGGTTAAACTGCGGGGGGCTGGGGGCGGTTTGGGTGGGCGTGGCTCCAAAATTTTTGATGCAGTTTTTTGGGGGTTGGTAGTAGCTATTTTCTCCCCAAATTTGGTAGTTCCAGCTGAAAGGGCTTGCGAAATAGCTGCATCTTTCGATTTTGCGTTATCGTGTTTATCGATTTGCCAGCCCCCTAGTAATCGTAGAGCTCCAATCTTGACACTTTAATTTATTTTGCCATAGATAAAGAGATTTGCAAAGTTTGAAGTCTCTAACTTGAAGGGTGTGGAAAAAAGTTGCGAACATACGGACGGACAGACGGACAGACACCATGACGGACATTGCACAAACCCAATATACTCTTTACCTTCGGTATCGAGTATAAAAATATAATATTCTAAACAGTTAATTTGCTCGTAAGGTTGGCAGAAACATTAATGCGATAGTATCTGAACGAATATGGTTAACTTTTTATTGAGAAAACCAAACTTATTTAACCAGAGCATTATTTTTATGACGAGTTTAACTAACCAGCCCTAACAAGTATAAATCATTTATGTGTAAGTAGTTAAATTATATAATTTCTGTGGGTTCCTTTGTGTTTCTTGTATTTTTCATAATTCTTATTTAGTACATGCATATGTGGCTTGCGCTGGGCCTATTTCACAACCTTGGATTGCAAAGTGTGATAAGCCACCACCAGCAAGTCGAGGAACTCCTTGCGATAGGTTGCACAGGGCCATCGAACTGTTCACACAGCGCACTGACTGTGATGGTGAAGAAGAAGACTGGAAAATACCTACTATGTATTGATATCAGGCAACTGAATACCATGTCCGTTAAAGACGCGTATTCATTGTCATGAGTGCACCACATTTTAGACCAGCTACGTGAAGCTCTAGCTTGGGTCTAAGAGATGAGTACTGGCAGATCCCGATGGAAAAAGCAAGCCGACCACTGACAGCATTTACAGTCCCAGGCAAAGGAATCTATCAGTGGAAAGTAGTGCCATTCGGGCTACATTCTCCAACAATCAGCTTTTCAGAGGGCTTTCGATCGCGTCATTGGTCAAGGGATGATGCCACACGCGTTTGCATATTAAGACGACATAAAAGTCATCGTAAGAACGCGAAAAGAGAATATTGCGAATCTGATGGAGGTATTTCGGCGTTTGCGGGCAGCAAATCTCCGAATCAAGTGTGATTTTTTCAAGAAGGAATTGAAATGTTTGGGTCACAGAGTCACATAAGAAGAAATCCGCACAGACACGGAAATGATAGCTGAAATTGCGAAATTGAAGCCCCCAAATAACGTAAATGAGTAACGACAGTAATTGCTCGTGGAATTTTAGTACCGGCGCTTCGTTCCAGATTTTGCAACAAAACTTGACCCTCTAAATTTTTATTTTATTTTTATACTCGATACCGAAGGTAAAGAGTATATTGGGTTTGTGCAATGTCCGTCATGGTGTCTGTCCGTCTGTCCGTCCGTATGTTCGCAACTTTTTTCCACACCCTTCAAGTTAGAGACTTCAAACTTTGCAAATCTCTTTATCTATGGCATAGTAAATTAAAGTGTCAAGATTGGAGCTCTACGATAACTAGGGGGCTGGCAAATCGATAAACTCGATAACGCAAAATTGATAGATGCAGCTATTTCGCAAGCCCTTACAGCTGGAACTACCAAATTTGGGGAGAAAATAGCTACTACCAACCCCCAAAAAACTGCATCAAAAATTTTGGAGCCACGCCCACCCATACCGCCCCCAGCCCCCCGCAGTTTAACCCCAAGAATGCCCATATCTTCTACAGTTTTTGAGCTAGAGCCATCAAATTTGGTTCCAAGATAGGTGTTGACGATTCCCAATCAAATTCATAAAAACGTCCGACTGCAACGTTTCTACTTGTTTTTTTGGTTGCAAAAGTTTGTTTTTCTGGTCTGTACTGTTTCCAATTTTCATTTCAGAAATGTTATGGAAACTGAATATGTGTATGATTATCTGGGTAATTTTCCTTTGCAGAATGAATAGATTGGAAATAAGTGCCAATTGTATTGTATTATGATCTTCTCGATGAAGAAGAACTAGAATGTGACAGTGATATGCTCAAAAGCTTCGAGCAATATGAGCATAACAAAAAATCATTGCGAACATAAGCGAAAGTGAAAAAACAAAAAATTCGGGAGGCGATAACGAAAAAGCTTCGACGAGTGCAGCAGCCTATGCTTCTACAAGTGCATAGAAGCCACTACCTTAATTAATCACGATTAGAAAAGCAATAACAACAACAAAGCTAATCAAACAATCAAACAAAATAATAACAAAAAAATTCCCCCTATAATTATTTACGATGTAGGTGCGGATGTTCTCATTCAATTTATAAACAAAAGCCTAAAAATAAACGAATTTAAAATCAAAGTGCAGAATGAGAAAAAACAAACGCTGTTTGCAGATGATCTCGACACTTACATGAAAATAAAAGCTTTCTTCGAAAAAACCAAAGTTAATTTCTACACCTATACCCCAAAACATTTAAAAAAAAAATTTTATCTACTTAAAGGTCTCAATGGTAATACTAATGCAGAATGTATTCTTGGCGAGCTGTCAAAGTACAATAGTGAAGAACTAAAATTTATTAAAGTCTCTCAATTTACAAATAAAGCTTCCGTACAACAAACAAAACCACTTCCAATGTTTTTGGTACAGCTCACTGCCAATAGTAACATTAGCGCCCTTAAAAAAATTAACAACCTGATGTTTCGTTGTATACAATGGGAAGCCCTTCGACGTCCCGAGATACCTCAATGCAGAAACTGCCAGGCGTTCTTTCATAGCGCTGCAAACTGCTACCTACCTCCAAAATGCGTCAAATGAGGATCCAACCATCCCTCCAAGGAATGCAATACAATTAATGAAAAAGAAGACAACAAAGAAAAACTTTTCTGCGTTCTGTGCAATAAGTCAGGACACCCAGCATCCTATAAAGAATGTGAGAAATACAATCGTCTACAAGAAAGGATTAGAGCCAAGAAAAACACAAGCAATCAAAATATAATATCGATTAGATCTACCCAAGTAAATAATAAAATAAGTTTCGCAAACGTAGTTAGAGGAAATACAAACTTTGATCAAACAATCTCGCAACCAAGCCCAACGAATTTAACAAATACAACAAAAGCACTATTACTAAGTCTTCAAAATATCATTCTAAACTTGACCCATGAAGTTAAGACTCTTGAAGAACAACTTAATGCACAAGCTGCAAGAATCAATACACTTGTGACATTGTTAGATTAATTATGACCTTTAACAGAAGCAGGACACATCAAACCATATCAAACAAAATTAAAATTATTACTATCAATGTCAACTCTCTTAATAAGCAGCAGAGTAGATTTACAAAGCACCAACCCGATAAACTGTGCTTAAATGAGACAAAGCTTACTTATAGACATAATTTACAATGTGACAAATACAACATTATAGGAAAAGATAGAACAAACGCTAAAAGAGGAGGTGGTACTGCCATACTTATCAAAGACTCAACTAAATACAAAACGTATAACAAACTCAAAACAAATGCCATTGGAATGTTAGAAGCATGCATAATACAGTTGCCAATCCCAAATAATAATATTCTGTACACTGTTGCAGCTTATTTCCCTAGCGGAAATAATAACGAACATTTTGAAAAAGATATAAAAACTCTTTGAAACACTTCAACTCGAAAACAATAATCATTTTTACGTAGTTGTAGGAGACCTTAATAGCAAACCCTCAGATTGGGGAAACCCCTCAAAAAACCAAAGAGGGAATATTCTTTAACGCTGGTTGGAGGATAACTCGCTCTTATACAAATGCAATCTTTATTTATTTATTTATTTAATGTCGGCTATGAGCAGCTGACAAATCAAAATTAACTATAATTATAATATTAAAATAATATAGTCTAAAATAAATAATTATAATATCTGAAATAAAGTTCAAAATTAAGATAAAAACTTTAAAAAGTTAACGTTAAAGCTCTGGGAAATTCCAAATAAATATAACTGGTCCAACATTTGTTGCGTGGATTGGGAAAAACCCAGAAAAACCCAATCAGACCAGTGGAAGATTAGTGATTAGTGGTTACGATTAGATAAGGCAGAAAGGATAGATCGTTTTAGTACTGGAGTCGAGGTCTCCAGAGAGACAAGAGAATAAAGTTTGTTATAGTCAGAACATAATACACGAAATGGTTCATGAATTAAATAGTTGCTCGAGCAACGATCGAGGCTGAGGGGTAAAAAGTTACGTGTGGATCTAATGGGAACATTTAATTTTATTCGACTTAGAAGAACTGATGAGTCGATATCACCATTAAGTAGATTAGTGACAAATACTACACCATGCATAATTCTACGGTTCAACAAGGAAGGAAGATTAATTAAAAGAAGTCTACTTGAATAGGGTGGTAGGTCTATTCCAGGAACCCAGTTAAAACATCTGAGCGCAAACAGAAGAAATTTCCTCTGCACAGATTCAATTCTATCCTGGTGAAGCCCGTATTGCGGGGACCACACACAAGATCCATACTCCAGGATGGGGCGTACCAATGATGTATATAGCGTTTTAGTGGTGTAGGGATCATCAAACTCTTTTGACCACCGCTTGATGAAGCCAAGAACGTTTATGGCCTTATTGACCATCGACGATATGTGAGAATCAAATTTTAATTTGCTATCAAGAATGATGCCTAAATCTTTAATTTCAAAAACGCGGACAAGTGGTGAAGCATCAAGCACGTAGTGAGCAGTATGAGGGGAACCTCTACAAAAAGTCATGATTTTACATTTTGAACAATTTAAATTAAGTAAGTTATAACGGCACCAAGCCGACAGTGCCCCCAAGTCCGACTGTAGTAAGTTAAATAGAGAATCATCATTATAGGTGAAACATAGCTTTACATCATCAGCAAACATAAAAACACGAGAGTTAGTAATAACAGCAGGAAGATCGTTAATAAAGAGATTAAATAGCAATGGTCCCATGTGACTCCCCTGAGGAACACCAGAGGTAACTAAAATAGATTTGGATACAGAAGATTTAAAAACTACTTTTTGTGTTCGGCCACACAAGTACTCAGAAAGCCACGACAGGAGTTTTGCTGGAAATCCTATAATATTTAATTTTTGAAGCAGCAAAGAATGACTAACAGAATCAAATGCCTTACTAAAATCTGTGTAAACGACGTCAGTTTGCATTTTGTCCTGAAACCCTTTGATAACTAGTGAGGTAAACTCAAGAAGATTGGTGGTAGTAGATCTTCGCCTAACAAAACCGTGTTGATAAGGGGATAAAATTGAAGTACATATGTAAGTGCTGCAATTGGGTGCAAATAATTTTTTCAAAGACTTTCGGAATGGCAGACAGCTTAGATATTCCCCTATAGTTTTTAATGTTGGACTTAGAAGAATTTTTATGGAGTGGAATAATAAAAGATTCCTTCCATATACCAGGAAACACAGCTGAGTCAACTGACAAGTTAAATAATTTGTGTAAGGGTTTACAAAGTGAGTCCGCACAATATCTAAGTATACAACCTGGCACTCCATCAGGACCAGGCAAGAAGCCGGGTTTGATAGTGTTGAGGTCGCCTAGCAGCGTACACTCAGTTATAACTGGGACATTAATGCAGTTTGACGCTTGAACTTGAAAAGGATAGGAATTAGTGCAACTATATGAACCCGATGTGTATACAGATTGAAAATACTCAGCAAAGAGATCGGTCACTGCCTGATCGGTATTTGCTTTTGTATTATCAAGGTAAACCGAGGAAGGCAAGCAAGAAGATTTACGTTTAGAGTTAACAAATTTAAAAAACTGTTTCGGATCGCGGGAAAAGTTTGATCTGCAACGATTAAGATAATTGTTATAACAAATAGTGTTTACTGAAATAAAATTTGACTTTGCAATTATATACAAGGATAAATCTAAAGTATTTCCAGATCTTTTAAATTTTTTATAGGATCTTGTTTTCACGTTTTTTAATTTTGATAGTTCCCTCGTAAACCAAGGTGGTTTATTTTCACTTAAAGGAAGAGTGACGGAAACACATATATCCAAATATGAATTCAAAGTCCTGTAAAAAATGGCAATGGCAGTTTCTATATCAGTACAAGAATAAAGTTGAGACCAATTAGTATGCTGAAGAAGGTCATTTAATTTAGTAAAGTTAGTTTAACGAAAACATTGGGTCTTTAAACAATTGTTAGATGTTGAGCTAAGGTTAAAAAGTTCAAATGAAAGTTCTAAAGTTGGATGGTAGGTATCTTCGGGAAGCACTAAAGGGTGTACTCTACTAGCATTACTACAATCAGAGTCAGAAACAAATATTAAATCTAGCA
The DNA here is from genome assembly GCA_035044585.1 of Scaptomyza polygonia. NCBI lineage: Eukaryota > Metazoa > Arthropoda > Insecta > Diptera > Drosophilidae > Scaptomyza > Scaptomyza polygonia. The sequence continues at coordinate 71,048 of JAWNNU010000819.1, read as the reverse complement.
TTTTATTACTACTGTTATGCACCCTGTTAACTTGTGATAGGCCTAACTCTAAAAGGCCATCGATAAAATCATCAGAAGTGGCCGGTAATTGCGCCGAAGATGTGTCATTCACAGACCATAACACATGTGGCAAATTAAAATCACCAACCACTATAAGTTGATCCATATCCGTCAACAACGACGACACAAGCTGCAGGGCATTCAGATGGGATTTGTAAATGTTAATATCAGAATTGGGAGGAATATATGAACAAGTAATATAAAGAGAGCGGCCGCTAAATAATATTTTAACACATATGAACTCAATATCCGGATGCTCATGAGATTGAATCTGTTCAGAGGAAATACAGGAATCAACAGCAATGAGAACACCGCCCCCCTTGCGGGAGGTGCGATCGCACCTGTAAAGGTTATACTTCATAGGCAAAACGGAATAATCAGATATATCAGGTTTTAACCAGGTTTCTGTCAGTGCTACTATCTGAGAATCAAAGGATAAGCTGTTTACATATAGTTTAGAAAGTTTAGTGTTAAGGCCTCGAACATTTTGATAGGCCAAGCTAACTACTTTTGTTAGTTTTTTGTCGCCGAAGTTGAGGCAACAGGGTGGCTAACAGTTGGTGCACTACTGAACCTACTATCGTTATTATTAATTTTATGCCTATTCACATACTCCTTTACAATGAGCTGCGGTGGCCAAAACTTTCCAGAACAAATTGTCGAGAAAAGTTCGGGCGGAACACTCAATTTGAAAGAAGATATGGTTCTGGCTTGTTTAAACTTGAACTTTTCAACAGTTATAAATGGAGAGTCTATTTTACTTTTAATGTAGGCACTAACATCATCCAACGAAGTGTCGGATGCTAGCCTAGACACGAAAATAAATTTTTTCAAAGGCACAACAACAAGAGGCTTGTGAGCCCCCGGTGTACCTTCAGTAGGCTTAATAGGCACACAAGCTGTTGGAAGAGAAAGATTGGGTGTTAAAATCGGGGAAGGGTTATGGTTTGGATTTCTTGCCGGCGAATTAAAATGCATTAACGGGCTAGCAATTGAACCCGTTGGGGGATTAGCGATAGGTACCAAAAGGGGAGTGGTGACCAAAACCGGAGGAACAGTGAGCGGATTAGGCCCCGAAGTCTTTTTACGCTTCGGCGAATTGCTCAACAATTTGCCTTTTTTGAAGCTCGACTGCAACTCGTTAAAGGAAGTATGTAGGTTATTAAATGCAGTATGCATTGTCTTAAAACCTACATATGTCTGTCTCATAAATTGAGTCGACTCCTTTTCGACCTCATTACAGGACTGACAAAACCATTTAAGGCCTATATCTGCAATTAAGCAGTCCCGTATTTTGGCCGTAAAGCCAACACACTTCATGTGTATCACATTGCCACACAATCGGCACAGAATAAAGTCTTGGTTGGATGATCCAACCAATTTGCAGTTGTTGCTGCAACAGACTAGCATATTGATTTTAAGTTGAATAAATAAAAATAATAATAAAAAGAAAAAAAGTAATATGCTTTATCAAAAAGATGTAGGGTTCACGAAAGTCAGTGTGAAGGCGTTGATGCAATGAGCACGATCAAACGGTAAAAACCAAGAGAGCGAGAGAGCTTGAGTGCGTTGGCAGATACAACTACAAGTACTTCGGATAAGAGCGGACGTTAGCGTGAGAGGACTGATGCTGGAGTGCAAGAGCAAGAAAATAAGACAAGCTGTTTGTTGTTATTGGATGAAAGAAAACACAGAACAAGCACAGAATAAGCAAATGCAAATATACGTATGTATGTACATATGTTTTTTTAAAGCAAATGCAGCGTTGGTTCTGTTGCGACTTCAAATGTAATTTAAGTCCGCAACTATTGTTAAGCACACGTAAATATATACAACGTATATTTGCGATCACTGCTAGAATCGTTTACCAAATAAAACCAAGTAACACTAAGTGCACAAACACAAGAAAACAATAACTTATTGAGAGCGCTCAAAAACACAACCGACACCAACGAAAGACGAAAGTCCTTCATTTGAGAGCGCAAGTTCCTTCTTAGATATATGCCTAGCAGATTCAAGATTACACATAAAAGACACAAACTGCACAATAAATTGTGTAAAAACTCTAGAATACGACATCGATCAGACAATGCTGAACAAAAATTACATAGATGATCCTATTGAGATATTAAACGATAAAAACACAGGCAAACTCGATTACAAAACAACGGAAAAGCAAAAATTCCAAAACAAAGTTCATCAACTTTTTAAAACCCAACCAATCGCACCAAACAATAAAAATCTAGATAATAACCAGATAGAATGGCACCTTAACAATATAAAGAAAACAAAAGTCCGCTCCATTCATGCAATAGTTCCCAAATCTAAACCATCTAACTACATTAAATCTCTTTTTACCCCCATCCTGAATCAGCTCTGCATGGAAAAGAAAAATACTTTTTCAATAATTAAAATACACAACAGATTAGAAAATGTTCTAAGACTTTCGGCCTTTCGGAGCTACGATTTCAAAAAACTAAACTAAAACTTATAAAAAAACTTAGCAATAAACAATCACTTCGAAAAAAATTTAAAAATTGTGAACCATCAAATTCTCAAGACATGTTTCAAAAGGTGAAACAAAACTTTAAGAAAAGAATACCACTCAAATTACCAATGCTTAAAGTTCCCAAGGAACTTAAAAACCTAAAACAAGATGCTTATTTACCAGAAGACCTTGTCATACAAGAACATAACAAAAATAACCTGATTATTACCGACCAAGAGAATATTCTCAATGCAATTGGCACCCTCTAAATGCTTTAATGAAGAAAGGCGCAAAATGGGAGTGGACTGAAGAACGGCAAGAAACTTTTAAGCACTAAAAGAGAAGCTTACTCAGTCCCCAGTATTGGCAAGCCCTGATGTGTCTAAAAAATTTTGTTTGCAGACGGATGCAAGTAATTATTGCCTGGATGCGATATTGACCCAACCTTCGGAGCAAGGTGCACGGTAATATCGTACGTAGAACACTAAATGGTGCCGAACGGAACTATTCGGCAACCGAAATGCTTGTCTAGCCATAGTATGGGGGATCAGATAGCTGTGACCATAACTAGAAGGCTACCATTTTGTGGTAATAAAAGACCACGTGGCGCTCAAGTTGCTAAATTCAATTGAAAGTCCATCAGGCAGGCTAGCGCGTTGGGCGCAACAATACGACTTTGCGATCAAATATCGTAAAGGCAACCTCAATGTCGTAGCCGATGCGCTTTGAAGACAACTACTCCCAGAGCATGCTGCCGGGTAAAAATCGCGTCAGAAGGAACGGCGACCGAAAACGTAAACTGCAAGTGAATTCACAAATTTAATAAGTCAATCGAGCAAAATCCCAGAAAATATCTGAACTACGTGGAGGAAGCCGGCAATATGTAAAGGCACATCCCACATCGCGCTGAAGGCGGCGATGTGGAAACTTGGAAGCTTTGCGTGCCGAGCGGAAAAAGGAAAGATGTCCTAACAGAGAGTCACGACGCATCCACAGCTTGCAATTGAGAAGCCGAAAGACCGAAGCCCGTGTAGCAACACGATACTTCTAGCCAGGACTATACAGAGACGTGCGCACGTATGATCGAGACGTATCAGCAATATTTTTCTGGTCAAATAGCTGCAGCGGGCAAAATGTTGACACAAATCCCAGAAGAGCCTTGGAGTACAGTGTGTGTGGATTTTGTAGGCCCACTGCCTAGGTCAAACTGTGGCAACACAATGCTTTCGGTATTTTATGACCTGTTTTTTAAGTGGACCGAGCTTGTTCCACTGAGGAGTGCAACCACGGCTACGTTGCAAAAAGGTTTTAGGCAAAGAAATTTGGAACGATAGAGAAGGCCGCTCAGGATCAGGCACTGCATTATAACTTACGGAGACGGCAAGAAAAACCCTCCGTAGGTGAAAAGATGTGGGTGAAAAAGCACCACTTGTCAAATGCAGCTGAACCGTTTACAATTGCAATTTTGTGTCGCAAGTATATTGCAAGTTGCAAGGCAAAGCCGAAGAAAAGACACGGACAGTGCACATAGTTAACATAAAACCACACAGGGGTGGATACTCGGAAGACCGGTGAGTGAACTTGGAATACAAACACAAACTTTATGGGCCAGAAGAAGCGCAAAAATTTTTCTCTGTAAACAAAAAATAAACAAAAATAATAATAAATGCGCATAACACCATCTGAAAAAAAACGAGTGTTTAATATTTCCTATTATAAAAGGCGTATTTGACCTACTCAGTTGACACTCATTTGCCACCTGGAAATTACATAAAAAATATAAGTTGATTTTTTTTTTGTATGAGAAAAAAGGGGTGAATATGTTATTATATCCGTATTAAAAATATTGCTGGCCGCGAATGTTTATTTAATTTATTATTAATAGAAAAATAATGAAATATTTAAGGTGGGGCTGCTCGGATATAAACGAACGGGGTAAGCTACTCTTTAATTATATCCTTTCAACCAACTTAAACTTTTGTAATATAGGTTACGATCCCACTTTTATCATAAAGAATAGGGAAGAGGTCTTAGACATGACGCTCACAAAATGAAGAGTGCCAGTAAAGCACTCCTTCTCCGAGCAAAGGTATATCGTCATTGAGTTCTCCCTTGATATAACCAGACTCAAATGGTGCAAAAACGTTAAACGTACGAACTGGAACAATTTCAAAGAATGCCTCAAAAGGCTTATCCAGAGCATCCCCCGTGGGACTCCCCTCTCCCGAGTACACAGAAATACTCAAAATAAGCCAACGGAGGCATGCAAGTCCGCCCTAAACAAGAAATGCCCCCAGAGCAAACCAAGAGGGCAAACAAAACCACCATGGTGGTCCCCTAAAGTAGGCGAGCTTCAGTGGGGAGGGGAGACGACCAATCATAGAGTTTCTACAATCCAGCTTATCCTCCTTCCAAAAGAATTTTAGACAAGCTAAGCGCTTCACATGGTAAAATTTTGCTCGGAAATAGAAAGCCCTGCTGAAGCAGAAAGGCTCAGTAAGGTTCTCTCGAGCACAGAAGCAACCGTAGGCTTCCTCAAAAAACCTGATTACTCGTGGACAACGACCAGTCCAGAGTCACTGGAATTTTTGATGGAAACACACTTTCCTGGATGCTCAGTTGAAGAACCTCTACTGCCTACCCACAGAGAATTTTAGGAACACGTTTCCACTGATCCAGTCTCCAGAGATATCATCTCATGGGCTATTCGTAGTGTCTCGCCTTGCAAGTCCCCTGGGCCGGATAAAATTATCTCAGCCTAACTGCAGTATGCAGAGGACATTGCTGGCTTCAAAAAAATTTCTCAGATACCCTGACAACAGGTTCGATCCCCATGGCTTGAACCCTTCGGCTGCATACAGCCTTCGTCAGGCCTGTCTTACTGTACGGAGTGGCGGTATGGTTACCAGCTCTATCAAGGAAGAAGACAGTCCACGAGCTTGGCAAGGTACAGCGTGCCGCGGGACAGACCACAACAGAAGCCCTCAAATCGAGCCCAACTGAAGCTCTTGATAACATCTTCAATCTTCTGCCAATAGACCAAATGGGGAAGTTACTAGCAACTCTCTCTGCCCTACGCATGAGGAAAACAAAGCAGTGGTCCAAACAGACTTACGGACAGGTTCTTGTTCCCCAAAACTCCATTCCATACACTAATCCCCTCCAGGGACGATTGGTGCTCAGGCACGCCAGGGTTGACAAACTCATTTAAAATGAACACTGATGGCGCAAAGCTAGGCGACCGGGTAGGGGGCAGTGTCTTTTGCGTTGAAATATCCATAAACAAATCTTTCAGCATCCCTGACCATTGTAGTGTGTTTCAAGCTGAAATCTCTGCAATACACGAGGCACTCTCCAGCATCTCCGAAATAAATTGCTCTGCAGCCAGAATCTACATATTTTCTGATAGCCAGGCGGCTATAAAATCTCTGAAGGCGATATCATCTAACTCGACATCTGTCACAAACTGCAGCAGATCTCTGAAGGAGATGGCCGAGCAGTTTGAGATACACCTCATATGGGTGCCCGGACATAAAGGCATCGAGGGCAACGAAAAAGCAAACGAACTAGCAAGGCATGGTACAACCATGCCTCTCCTCACAGACAAGGAGAGTATAGTTATCCCCATGGCCAGCTGCAAGCTTAGAGTCCGATCGCACTTCGAACTTGAAGCAAACAAGAGATGGCAACTTACCACCGCCACGGGTAGGATTGCCAGGCAAACCTGGCCAACGCGCGGTTCTAAGGCCTTATTCACCTAAACAGACTTTTCCGAGTAGTAGGGAACTGCCGGTTCTGGCTCAGATAAGGATCTTATGATTTATTACTTTTTTCAATTAGCGTGACCCTTTTTTGAAAGGTAGCAAGATAAGAACCTACTTTTTTCAATTAGCGTGACCCTTTTTTTCCATTAGCGTGATCCTTTTTTGACAGGTAGCAGGATGTCCCAGGATGTCCAGGATCAACACCTAGAAGTAGGTCAAGATCAAAGCTCAAGTACATTAGTCAGCCTCCTTGTTAAAGATAACACCATCCGTGCGAATCAATGAACAAAGGAGAAAAGGATAGAGACGTCATGTCTGCGCCTGTTTAATGTGCGTGCGCACACACATATTAGATAGGAGTCAAGTGTGCGCCGGTTTGACGGCGCTGCTTTGCACTCCTGCAGGCAGATCATAAACATTGTTATGGTCAACTGCAATACCATTAACAACAGCAACATCCATATGAGTCATAGCGAAAGTGATAGAGACGTCAAGTGGGCGCCTGTTTAATGTGCGTGCGCACATTTTTTTTTTTGGCTAGCAAGTATTAGATAGGAGTCAAGTGTGCGCCGGTTTGACGGCGCTGCTTTGCACTCCTGCAGGCAGATCATAAACAAGGACAAGAAAAATCATAGAGCCGCTCGCATTGTTATAGTCAACTGCAATACCAAAAACAACAGCAACATCCATGTGAGTCATAGCGAAAGTGATAGAGACATGTAGTGGGCGCCTGTTTAATGTGAGTGCGCACATTTTTTTGTCTAGCAAGTTATAGATAGGAGTCAAGTGTGCGCCGGTTTGACGGCGCTGCTTTGCACTCCTGCAGGCAGATCATAAACAAGGACAAGTAAGATCATAGAGCCGCTCGCATTGTTATGGTCAACTGCAATACCAAAAACAACAGCAACATCCATGCGAGTCATAGCGAAAATGATAGAGGGGGAAAGTGATAGAGGGGGAAAGTGATACTGCTTATAAATGCAGGTAGGATGTTAATTGGTTGGTCCCCTTCAATGATGAATCCTCCGAGCCAATCCTATAGGCTTGTCATTTAAAATGTTTAGCGTCCTCTCTTTTTTTCGTACACGCACTCAACTTTTTTGGTGCGTACGTTTCTAACCTTTGCTTATTTATATCTGTTTTGATTATTGGTCAACTGCTAGGAAAATCTTACGTCCTGGCTTGGCTTCAAAATCAATAAAAGAGCTAGTTTGGTTGAAATAAAAATCACTTGCTCAGAAAATTCATAAGTGTAACTTTTTGTTTGGTTTTAAAATAAAGTGTTTTCATTCACTGGTGTTTTTTAATTTTTGAAAAGTAAAAGTAAAAATAAATTATATCTTCATTCAATAATGAAACAAGTAGAAACGTTGCAGTCGGACGCTCCCGACTGCGGTATACTCGATACCAGTAGTAAAACAGATTAAAAGAGAGCTGATTGCAATGGTGTGTGGATACGGCAGGGGTGTAGGCTGCCTCAAAGATTGTCTGGTGCAGATGGGGATGCCAAAAATCTATCTTCCTCCCAAATTTGGTGACTCTAGCTCAAAAATAGTAAAATTTGTGGGAAGGGGGGCTGTGGTTGGTAAGGGGGGGCGTGGCATCCAATCTTTTGCTGTAGATCTATTTATGATGTCAATTGCTATCCTCAAACAGAATTTGGTGACTCTAGCTCAAAGTTAGTAGAATATGGTAGAAGGGGGGCTAGGTGCTGGGGGCTGGTATGGGGGGGCGTGGCGTCCAAAGTTTTGCTGCAGATCTGATTGTGATGTTAATTGCTATCCTCATACCGAATTTGGTGACTCTAGCTCAAAGTTAGTAGAATATGGTGGAAGGGGGGCTGGGGGCTGGTATGGGGGGGCGTAGCGTCCAAAGTTTTGCTGCAGATCTATTTATGATGTTAATTGCTATCCTCATACCAAATTTGGTGACTCTAGCTCAAAGTTAGTAGAATATGGTGGAAGGAGGGCTGAATGCGGTATGGGTGGGGTCGCCATCCAAAATTTTTGGGTTTCTTCACTTCCTACCTTGGCACCCAATTTGGCGGCTCTAGCTCAAAAGCTGTGGAAAATATAGGCACTTTTGATTTCAAAATGCAAGGGGCTAAGGAACGGGGGGGCGTGGCTCCAAATTTTTGATGCAGTTTTTTGGGGATCGTTAACAGCTATCTTCCTACCAAATTTGGTGACTCTAGCTTTAACTCTTTGGAAAATACACGCATTCCCGTTTTTAGTGAAGCATTGGGGCGGTTTGGGGCAGCTTGGGCAGTATGGATTGGCGTGGCATCCAAAGTTTTTCTGCATTTTTTGGAGGTTGTAATCACCTATCTTGGCACAAAATTTGGTGGTTCTAGCTTAAAAACTGTAATAGATATAAGCATTTCTGTTTTTAAGCTGCGAGGGGGCTGGGGGCGGAATGGGTAGGTGGGGCCCCAAAACTTTGATGCAGTTTTTGGGGGGTCGTTTCCAGTTATCTACCTACCAAATTTTGAGACTCTAGCTCAAACACTTTCGAAGTTACACGCACTACCGTTTTTAGCGAAGCGTTGGGGTGGTTGAGGGCGGATAGGGCAGTATAGATGGGCGTGGCATCCAAAGTTTTTATGAATTTGATTGGGGATCGTCAACACCTATCTTGGAACCAAATTTGATGGCTCTAGCTCAAAAACTGTAGAAGATATGGGCATTCTTGGGGTTAAACTGCGGGGGGGCTGGGGGCGGTATGGGTGGGCGTGGCTCCAAAATTTTTGATGCAGTTTTCTGGGGGTTGGTAGTAGCTATTTTCTCCCCAAGTTTGGTAGTTCCAGCTGTAAGGGCTTGCGAAATAGCTGCATCTATCGATTTTGCGTTATCGAGTTTATCGATTTGCCAGCCCCCTAGTTATCGTAGAGCTCCAATCTTGACACTTTAATTTACTATGCCATAGATAAAGAGATTTGCAAAGTTTGAAGTCTCTAACTTGAAGGGTGTGGAAAAAAGTTGCGAACATACGGACGGACAGACGGACAGACACCATGACGGACATTGCACAAACCCAATATACTCTTTACCTTTGGTATCGAGTATAAAAATTGTGTACACCACTGCGTCCGTAAACGCCTTAGCAGAATGCTTCAAGGACAGCGCAGCACCAAGCACTCCAGGGACCTGGAGGAAAACGATTTGCAGCACAGCCTGCCTAAACGCTCTAGCCGAGTGTAATTCAAACACGACCGACACCCCTATTATAAACAACACCATCGCCACTACCTCCAGCAACTCAACTATGGCCGCCACTCCTACCATAGGCAAAACAGCCAACATCAACCCTATCACCACCACCAAGACACCCATCATCAGCACCTCCCATTCTAAGTGGTGTAGTACATGTAAGATTTTTGTACTTTTTTCAAAGTGGAATGGACATTTAAGATCTAACCCTCACAAAATGCGTGTTTTATACCAATGAATAGTGCTGTTAAGCAGATTTCAGGTGGGTTTAAAAACCGCATTTTAACTTTATCGTTTGATAATAGGCGTGAGGAAATTCTTGATCCTCAAGAATTCCTCACTAATGCCTCATCAAATCTTATTCCAATTATAGCCAACGTTTTATCTTTACACACATCGTGTAAGATAAACTTCGAGCTATTTGCGGAATACATTAAATTCCACCAAGATGAAATGGTGATGCAAATAAAATCACACCAATCGCCTATGTGTGTTCTAACGTCCGGATGTAGAATAGAAGAGGTGTATAATCTACATGCTGAACTCATTCAGCAAAAAATGGATGAGTTTCAGGAAAGGGACAGCGGATGGACAATGACACAGATTATTAGATTGGAATGTAATCTAAATAAATACACTCCATTAAAAGTTTCAAATTATATTGAAACTCCAAAGGTGTTGAGGGTTAAAAAGGCGCTTGTGAATGTGAGAAACCAGGATGAATTTTGTTTTAAATGGGCTTTAATAGCAGCTTTTAAGGATTCAAAATAAAATAAGGAAAGATGTATGAATTACAACATAAATATAAATAGCTCAAGAATCTATGTAAGTGAGAAACTTACATTAGATTTTGAGGAGTTGGAGTTTCCGCTTCCGCTTACACAAATTAAAGTGTTCGAAAGACGGAACTCCAATATCAGCATCAACGTTTTTGGATTTGATGAGGAAAAAGGAAAAGTGGTTGGCCCACTATACTTAACAGGGGATGAACGGGAAAACCATATCAGCTTATTGCTTTTGGAGAGTGATGGACGAGCGCATTTTGTTTGGATAAAGAGTTTATCAAGGTAAGATTCATCACTAAATATCTATTTCATTTCAATTTGCAGTACTAATAAATTTTCTTTTACTTTCATACTTTCAGACTGGTTAGCTCACAAATTACCGCAAATAGCCATCATCTGTATTTCTGCAACACCTGCCTCAACTTCTCGCACAACGAGAAGTTGTCTATGGAGCACCGGAGCAACTGCGGCAAGATGGTTTCATCGCTACCAATTTTGGACAAAGCAAGTGTTAAATTTAAGAATTTTAACCGTTGTTTAGATGTACCATTTGTAGTGTATGCAGACTTCGAGTGTATACTAACCCCCCTCAATTCAAAAGTAAGCGAGAATGTTACGGCTACATCTTTACATGTGCCTATAGCATTCTCGTACTACATCAAGTACTCATTTGACCCATCCTTAGACAAGTTTGTATTAGAGACAGGTAAAGATGCAGGCGTTAAATTTGTCACATCTCTCATCAGAGATGTTACTGAGATTTATACATTTTACCTCTCTAGCATTAAACCTATGACCATGAGTGCAGTGGAGGAAGCCAGTTTTCAAAATGCAGTAAATTGTCATATTTGCAAGAATATGTTGGGGACCGACCGAGTACGGATCACTGTCATTTAACTGGTCATTATAGGGGTCCAGCTCATAATGTTTGTAACATTAATTACCAAATTGCACCTTTTGTCCCCGTATTTTTCCATAATTTCTCGCGGTATGACTTCCATCTTTTCGTGAGAGAACTAAACAAAGTTGAGGGTGATATAAAAGTACTCCCACTTAATAAGGAGTTGTACAAATTTACATACATAACATCCCATGATAAAAATGTAGAAATTAGATTTTTAGACACATTTCGCTTTATGGCAACCAGCTTAGATGCTTTAAGTAGTAATTTGAGTACGAAATCTTTTGAGAGTGTTAGACGTTTTTATCCCTGTGAGAATGAATTTAATTTATTGCGTAGAAAGGGAGTTTTTCCATACGAGTTTTTAGATTCAGAAAGCCGACTGGCCGAAACCTGTCTGCCTCCGAGGGAGGAGTTCTTTAATAGCTTATCTAATAAAGAATGCTCGCTTGAGGACTATTTACATGCGCAACATGTATGGAAAGTTTTCAACTGCCAGTCATTAAAAGAATATATGGAGCTTTATCTCAAAACAGATGTTCTTTTATTGACTGATGTTTTTCAAAATTTTCGCGCAATATGTAAGAAAATTTATTCTCTAGATCCTGCGCATTATTATACCACACCCGGTCTATCGTGGGATGCTATGCTTAAGACCACCGAAATAGAATTAGATCTTCTTACTGATATAGATATGTATCGGTTTCTTCAGAATGGTATTAGGGGTGGTTTGGTGCAGTGCTGTAAACGGTACTCAAAAGCCAACCACATGTATATGGATGCGTATGACGCAAACAAACCATCCGAATATTTAATGTATCTAGATGCAAATAATTTATATGGTTGGGCAATGTCTCAGAGTCTGCCATACACTGGGTTTCAAAAATACATAGAGTTTTAAAATTTAAACAGGCTCCATGGCTTAAAAAATATATTGATCTAAACGATAATCGTTTGTTTTTCGTTGGTGACGGTTGTGTTTTTGAGTGCTCTCAGTAATTTATTATTTTCCTGTGTTGTTTACGGTGTGTATTTCGGCTTTATTTGGTAATTAATACTATCAGTGATCGCAGATATACTTTGTATATGTTTACGTGTGAATAACAAAATATTGCAAACTTAATAGTCATTTCAATTTGCAGCTGAACTGACGCTGCATTGCTTTAAAATAAAGAAAACATACGTACATATATACATTCGTTTTTCTGCTCTTGTCTAATCTGTGTATTCGTCCACCAACAACAATCACCTTGCTTATTTTTCTTGCTCTCGCTCCCCAGCATTCAGTCTGCTGCAGCTTTCGTCCGCTCTTATCCGGTGTACTTGCCGTTGCATTTGCCTACGCGCTCACGCTCTCTCTCTTGTCTTTTTACCATTTTGTCGCGCTCATTGCCTCGAAACTGTCTTACTCTTAAATTTGCACATTACCTACGTTTTGATATTGCATATCAATTGTTTTAAATAATTAATTTTATTTTTCTATTGTATAAATTCATAACGCTGGTTTGCTGCAGTACTAATTGCAAATTGGTTGGAACAAACAACCAAGATTTTATTTTGTGTAGATTGTGTGATAACATGATACACATGAAATGTGCTGGCTTCACAGCCAAAATTAGGGACTGCTTGCTGGCTGACACAGGCCTGAAATGGTACTGTGAGCCATGCAACGAGGTGGTGAAGGAAACTTCCCAATTTATGAGGCAGACTCATGCCGGCTTTAAGGCAATGCATGTTGCATTCAACAACCTGCATATGTCATTTAAAGACCTAGAGTCCAACTTCAAAAATGGCAAGGTGATAACCGAATCTCCAAAGCGAAAAAAGTCTTCGGGTCCTAACCCACTTGGTGTCCCAAATGTTCCGCCTGCTAAATCCCTTCTAGTGCCTAGCGTTAATCCCCCAGCGGCTATTTCAGCTAGCCCGCTTATGTTGTTTAACTCGCCTATTAGAAATCTAGACTCTAACGGTCAATCTAACAACATAACGCCCAATCTCTCAGTTTCAACAGCCGGTGTGCCGACTGATTCTACTTTAGGAACAGCACGGGTCCACAAGCCACTTGTTGTGGTGCCCGTAAATAAGTTCATACTCGTGTCAAGGCTTGCCTCCGATACTTCATTGGAGGATGTAAATGCCTACGTTAAAAGTAAAATTGATTCCCCACGTATTACTGTGGAAAAGTTTAAATTTAAACACGCCCGAAGCATATCTTCCTTCAAGTTAGGTGTTCCACCCGAATTATTCACAACAATTTGTTCTGAAAAGTTCTGGCCACCAAAGCTGGTAGTAAAGAAGTATGTTAACAGGCGAAACAATGTTAATAATGGCGTAAGAATCAGTAGTGCACCACCGGTTGTCCATCCTGCTGCCGCAACTACGGCGGCAAAAAACTAATAAAAGTAGTTAGCTTGGCCTATCAATATGTTCAAGGCCTTAACACTAAACTTTCTAATCTCTATGTAAACAGCTTATCTTTTGATTCACAGATATTTGCATTAACAGAAACCTGGTTAAAGCCTGATATATCTGATTATTCCGTTTTGCCAAATAAGTATAACTTGTACAGATGCGATCGCACCTCCCGAAAGGGGGGCGGGGTGCTTATTGCCGTTGATTCTTGTTTTTCCTCTGAACAGATTCACTCCCATGATCATCCAGATATAGAGTTCATATGTGTTAAAATATTATTTAGAGGCCGCTCACTATATATAACTTGCTCTTATATCCCTCCAAATTCTGATAATAACATTTATATATCACATCTGGGTGCCCTGCAGCTTGTGTCGTCGTTGTTGACGGATATGGATCAACTTATAGTGGTTGGTGATTTTAATTTGCCACATGTTGTATGGTCGTTGAATGACACATCTTCATCTTCTGATGATTTTATCGATGGCCTTTTAGAGTTAGGCCTATCACAAGTTAACGGAGTGCGTAACAGTTGTGATAAAATGTTAGATTTGATATTTGTTTCTGATTCAGATTGTTGTAACGTTAGCAGAGTACACCGTCTAGTGCTTCCAGAAGATACCTACCATCCAACCTTAGAACTTTCCTTTAAAATTATTAACCTTAGACCAGCATCTAACAATTCTTCAAAGACACGTTGCTTCCGTAAAACTGACTTTACTAAATTGAATGATTTGCTTCAACATACTAATTGGTCTCAACTGTATTCTTGTAGTGATATAGAAACTGCCATTGCCATTTTTTACAGGATTTTGAATTCGCATTTGGATAACTGTGTTCCCCTCACTGTTCCATCAAGTGAAAATAAACCACCTTGGTTTACGAGGGAACTTTCAAAATTAAAAAACGCAAAAACAAGATCCTATAAAAAATTTAAAAAATCTGGAAATACTATAGATTTATCCTCGTATATAATTGCAAAGTCAAATTTTATTTCTGTAAACACTTTTTGTTATAACAATTATCTCAATCGTTGCAGATCAAACTTTTCCCGCGATCCGAAACAGTTTTATAAATTTGTTAACTCTAAACGTAAATCTTCATGCTTGCCATCCTCGGTTTACCTTAATAATACAAAAGCAAGCTCTGATCAAGCAGTGGCAGATCTATTTGCGGAGTATTTTCGATCAGTATACTCATCGAGCTTGTATAGTAGCAATAATTCCTATCCTTCTCAAGTGCAAACCTCAAATTGTATATATGTCCCAGTTATAACTGAGTGTACGCTGCTAAGTGACCTTAACTCTATCAAACCAGGCTTCTTGCCTGGTCCAGATGGAGTGCCCGGTTGCATACTTAGACACTGTGCGGATTCACTTTGTAAACCTTTACATAAATTGTTTAAGTTATCGGTTGACTCCGCTGTGTTTCCTGGACAATGGAAGGAATCTTTTATTATTCCACTTCATAAAAATTGTTCTAAGAGTAACGTTAAAAACTATAGGGGTATATGAAAGTTGTCTGCCATTCCGAAAGTCTTTGAAAAAATTATTTGCTCCCAATTGCAGCACTTATGTAGTTCAATTTTATCCCCTTATCAACACGGTTTTGTTAGGCGAAGATCTACTACCACCAACTTTCTTGAGTTTACGTCACTAGTTATCAAAGGGTTTCAGGACAAAATGCAAACTGACGTCGTTTACACAGATTTTAGTAAGGCATTTGATTCTGTTAGTCATTCCTTGTTGCTTCAAAAATTAAATATTATTGGATTTCCAGCAAAACTCCTGTCGTGGCTTTCTGAGTACTTGTGTGGCCGAACACAAAAAGTAGTTTTTAAATCTTCTGTATCCAAATCTATTTTTGTTACCTCTGGTGTCCCTCAGGGGAGTCACTTAGGACCATTGCTATTTAATCTCTTTGTTAACGATCTTCCTGCTGTTATTACTAATTCTCATGTTTTTATGTTTGCTGATGATTTAAAGCTATGTTTCACCTATAATGATGATTCTCTTAGTAACTTACTACAGTCGGACTTGGGAGCACTGTCGGCTTGGTGCCGTTATAACCTACTTAATTTAAATTGTTCAAAATGTAAAATCATGACTTTTTGTAGAGGTACCCCTCATACTGCTCACTACGTGCTTGATGCTTCACCACTTATCCGCGTTTTTGAAATTAAAGATTTAGGCATCATTCTTGATAGCAAATTAAAATTTGATTCTCACATATCGTCGATGGTCAATAAGGCCATAAACGTTCTTGGCTTCATCAAGCGGTGGTCAAAAGAGTTCGATGATCCCTACACCACCAAAACGCTATATACATCCCTAGTACGTCCCATCCTGGAGTATGGATCTTGTGTGTGGTCCCCGCAATACGGGATTCACCAGGATAGAATTGAATCTGGGCAGAGGAAATTTCTTCTGTTTGCGCTTAGATATTTTAACTGGGTTCCTGGAATAGACCTACCCCCCTATTCAAGTGGACTTCTTTTAATTAATCTTCCTTCCCTGTTGAAGCGCAAAATTATGCATGGTTTAGTATTTATCACTAATCTACTTAATGGTGAAATCGACTCATCAGTTCTTCTAAGTCGAATAAAACTAAATGTTCCCAATAGATCCACACGTAACTTTTTACCCCTTAGCCTCGATCGTTGCTCAAGCAACTATTTAATTCATGAACCATTTCGTGTATTATGTTCTGACTATAACAAACTTTATTCTCTTGTCTCTCTGGAGACCTCGACTCCAGTACTAAAACGATCTATCCTTTCTGCCTTATCTAATCGTAACCACTAACCACTAACCTACCACTGGTCTGATTGGGTTTTTCTGGGTTTTTCCCAATCCACGCAACAAATGTTGGGCCACTTATGTACTTGTTGAAGTTCCCAGAGCTTTACCGTTAACTTTATTATTTTTTCAACCTTAATTTACTTTCAGAACTTCATATAATTTTAAATTTTATTTTAAACTTAATTGTTTTAATTATAATTATTTTAAATTAATTTTATTATCATGTCAGCTGCTCATAGCTGACAATAAATAAATAAATAAATAAATAAATAAACACTTCCCATAGAACATTAGCAAAAAACAATTTTGAAAAAGATTTTTTAAACTGCTTAATAACGCAGTCTATGGGAAAACAATAGAGAACGTTGAAAAACGTAAAGATGTTAAGATTGTCACTTCGTGGGAATAAACAAATTGCAATCGATTAGGAGCACGTTCGCTTATTGCTAAGGCTAGTTTTCATAGCTCTGCACAATTTTCTGAAGATATGTATGCTATTCAGATGAAGCGCCTCCATAATGTTTATGATAAACCAATGTATTTAGGGTTTACAGTTTTAGAACTTTCCAAATGGCAGATGTATGATTTTCATTATGATTATAATAAACCTAAATTCCAAGAAAAAGTCATATTGAATTATATGGATACAGACTCATTCATATACTCGATACAGACTAAAGATTTTTATGCAGATATTGCTCAAGATGTTGAAATGAAGTTTGATACATTTGAATATCCTGAGGAGTTAGCTAACTTATATGGGATAAAAAGGTGCAATAAAAAGGTTTTGGGTATGATGAAGGATGAGAACTGTGGTAAACGAATGCTAGAGTTTGTTGGTCTCAGAGCGAAAATGTATTCATTGTCTCTTGAGGGGGGTGGATGTATTAAAAAATCTAAGGGTGTTAAGAAGTCTGCATTAGATAAGCTAACTATAAATAGTTATAAAGAATGTCTATTTGATAAAAAGATATTCAAAGATGAAATGATGCTATTTAGATCTAAAATCCACAACTTATATACACATAAGATAAATAAAACTACTTTAAGCTCTAATGACGATAAGAGGAAAACAAGGTCTGACGGTATTAATACATATGCGTGGGGTCATTTTAAAATTGATTCCCACATGACGTAATAACTTTATATAGGTGAAGTTTAAATAAAATTAAATTGTTTATTCATTTACCAAAACTAAAAAACAAAAAAAAAAAACAAAAAAAAATCTAGAAAAAACTTAAATATATCAAAATCTGTAAATAATAATAAGATATACAAAAAAAATTGACAGCCTGTGTCAGATCACACGGGCGCATAGGTTAGCCGTAGAATACGTCTGTCCTTGTGCAACAAAAATTTTGAAGCGGTATCCTAATAACAACAACCACATAGATGTTTTATTTTATTTTTAATTGTGTTTGTTGTCATTTGGCTATTTTTTTCCTTTTTACTGCAATACTGGTTAGCATCTCTGATATAAATTTAACAAACATTGACATGAAATAGAAATATATATTTATTACATCAAAATTGTTTTTTATATAATAATTTCGAATATTTAATTTTAAAACACAACTTACCTGAACTTCTATTCCGTAAATTTAAAATATTCACTCTGTTACGCAGCGAAGCTACGTTTCTTTTTACAGGCGGCATTGTTCAATATTCATTTAAATTAAATTAAATTAACTTAATTCACAGTAACTGTTCACAAGATGCGAAAATCAGGTTTGCCACCGTAAAGACGAATTATCGATAGTTTAACTCACGATAGTTTATATGATATTTTTGCACGGGCATATTTATTGTTTTGGTGCAAAAGCATAATTAAATGTGCAACACAAACAATAAAACATGATTTCGAAAACTTGCACGCAAATTTCAGAATTGGGGTAAACATATTTTATTGTGTTATAATTGTTTGGGGCTGACCCTTAAGCTGAGCTTGTTCACCCCTGGCACGGAAGAATTTATGTATGAAAATTTAATTATGCCCGAATATCTTAATGAAATTTCCACATTTAGAAGCTATCAGTCATGACCGCATGTATATCAAACGAAAGGAAATCAAGTCTTCTTTGTATTAAAAAAAGTAGTGATTTTTGCACTGATTTTTTGCCTTAAAAAGTTATATATTTGGCAAAATTATTAGAAATTTGAATGTGGGAATGTTTGTTTACCTCATCTCAACTTAAATTCGAAAAACTCAGATTAATTGATTGATTATTGAGATTGCTAGAGCAATCTAAAGTCTTCAAAATGAAGCAAAATTTTGCATGTTTTTGGTCTCATTTTTTTAATAGAAAATGTAATCACTTCATATATATATATAGCTTAAAATAAAGGTTGAAGCCTTAGCTTTAAAATGAAATTAATTTGAGGAAAATCTATTCATTAGTTCATTAGCAATGAGCGATTTTGTGAAGCAACCATATTACAACAACAACTTTTTTGGATAGCACACTCATACCGAAACGTAAGACGTATTCTTCTTCAAAATCTGAAAGTAAAAGTAATATAAATATCTGTAAATAAAAGTAATACAAGAAAGTAAATAAATAAAAACACACATTGTAAAATACAGTTTAAATCTTTTATTTTTATTTAAAAAAATCTAATAAGATATATAAAAAAAAAATCTGAAAGTAAAAGTAATATGAATATCTGTAAATAAAATAGGAATATCTGTAAATAAAATATGACTATCTATAAATAAAAAACACAGCATAAAATACAGTTTAAATCTTTTATTTTTATTTAAAAAAAATCTAATAATAAGATATATAAAAAATCTGAAAGTAAAAGTAATATGAATATCTGTAAATAAAATATGAATATCTGTAAATAAAATATGACTATCTATAAATAAAAAACACATCATAAAATACAGTTTAAGTCTTTTAGTTTTATTTAAAAAAAAAGTTTTTAATATTTTAATACAATTTAAAACGAAAAATCCAGCTCATTTAAAATAGCATCCAGCTCATCATTGTTAAAAATATTGAGCACCTCACACAGAGGTTCCGGAGTGCTCGTCCGAAACGAACACTCGAAGACCGGTGATGGTGTCCAGCTTCGGTCGAGCATTTCCTCGACTTGTTGTTGATGGTGTCTCCTGACATAAGGGACAGATCTCAATATTGGGGCAGGCGACGACAGTCTTATGACCCAATTATCCATCGTTGTGAACCGGCGGCGACGTCTCCGTGTTTCACCCATGTTTAGGGGGTCATACACATCAAATGGGGGTGGCATCTCCTGCTCATCCTCACCAAGCAGCTCCACAGCTGGCTTCCTTATTAACCACCCATCACGGGTGTTTTTTTGAGTTCTCATCGATTTGTTTGATGTTTTCATTTTGTTTAATTTAATTTATTTGGGTGTTTTGTGTTTTGTGTTTTTTTTTTTTGAGTGTTGTGCTCCTGTTGCTGCTTTTTGATTTTGAATGTTTGAGCTCCAATCTGCACACCTTTTATACTCATCAGATGACGCACAAAAAAAAAAATGTCCTGCTTTCTCTTAAAAAGGAAAAGTGGAATCAATAGAGAGATACGCCCATCACTTGACGCACCAATGGAGAGATGCGACCAATACATGTTACACCAATGGAGTGATGCGGTCAATACCTGATGCACGCTTAAACAATGTCATTGTTATCTATCCACGAATTGTGCGCATTCGAGAACCCTAACCATTTAACTAGCACCTGACCTTTTCGTCGTTCTATTATTTTCTCAACTAGATAAGTGTGTAGTAACTTTGTTTTTGTTAGTTCCTCTTTATAAAAACCGCCTTTCACTTCGGTGCCCTCATAATCTTTCAATATGTATGTAGTAGGGTATGTATTCTGTATTTTTTTAATTTGGAAAATTTCACTTGTCCAGTTTGGTGTATATCCTTTCTCAAATAAATGTTTATGTTTACTTATACGCACATGATCATTTACTTTGAATTTACTGCCAACAAAGATTTTTAAGTGGCTATAGACAGTATTTAGCAATATCTGTTCATTTGAGGAATTTACTTTTAAAGATGGCATTTTAATTGTCCTATGATATTGCTTATTATACCGTTTAATCAACTGCTTGTACATTTCAATCCAATTGTATGTTCCATTAAAGCTAAACTCTTTCCACATCATTTCCTTTAAAGTTCTATTAAAACGCTCAACAATTGATGCTTTAAGAACACTATAGCTTGAGTAATGATTAATGTTATGTTTCTTGCACAAGTTTTTAAAATCAGTATTAAAAAATTCTTTTCCATCATCCGTTTGTAAATTCTTGGGAATTCTCTGCAATTTAAAAATGCTTGCGAACGCTTTTGTAACTTCTTTTCCTGATTTAGTTTTTAATGCTACTCCCCACGCATATTTAGAAAACGTGTCAATGATTGTCAATAGAAATCGATATCCCTTATTAGACGAGGAGTACTTTCCCATTTCCACTAAGTCTGCCTGCCAAAGGTCATCGATCCCCTTCATTACAACTCTTCTTCGTCTAAACTTTTTACGTGCAGGAGCATGCAACTCGTTCACTAATTCCCGTTTACTCATACTGGAATGTAGCTCTTATTAGTTTAACTTGTAGTATTAAGGTTCTGAACAACGTCGTTGAATAAAGGAATGCTTCTTGAGTGCTTGGGTTTAATTTTTATTTATTTATTTTTTTTTTTTTCACTACAAAGTAGTACAAGTATGCTGACGACGTCTTTTTGTCTTATGTTGGAGGAAAATTTTTGAGATCCACATCGTTTTTTTCCCTTTCAGTGTTGCGAACCATACAACACATATACACATAAAAGATTTTAAAGTCATTTTTTTTTTCTTTATATAGTCACAATCAAATGATTTACAACCATTCGTGATGAGAGTCAAACAGCTCTTAACAAGCTTGGCTGGGTTGTATTTACATTTATATCAGTTTTAATGTTAAACGGTAAAGGCACCCCATTCACTCTTATTATTTTTATTCTTTTTGCATCCAATTATAAATGTAAAATATTTATCAAGTTTTTCTTTTATACTTTCTATCCTGTTTTTAGTATCGTTTATATTCATTTGTAATAAATCAACTTTTTGGTTTCTTTGTTTTATTAATAATAATGAAATAGTGGTCTTATATCTTCATTCACTTGAATTAATAATTCATCCACATATCCTTTTATAACTAAATCATTTGCATCCTGCGGTTGTATACAATCTATGATTCGTTGTTTCTGTACATTTAAATTTCCATCCTCATCAATGAGAAAACCCACTAATCTTTTGCTATTTCTATTGAAATACTTCAAATGCTCTCTTTCACTCGAATAATGTCCAAACTTGTCAATTGTCATAATGTCAACTTTAATTTAGTTTCATTGATATCTGATTTAACATTCGGGGTTTTTTTTTTTTCTTAGTGTAAGTGCTTGGTCACAAACTCATTATTACTATTTATACTTGAAATGATCTCATTGCTAACTTTATTAACATTGTCTATTATCTGGGATATTTCCTTAGTTATTTCGTTCATTTTGATTTCCAAACCTGTAAACTTATTATTTTTTTGTTCTATTAACTGAGTAATATATGCCGTTTGACTTTTCTTTAATTCAAATACTTTAACATCAACATATTCTTTTATTACTTAATCATTATTATTTATTGGGCTGGTTGAATTTTTTATGCGTTTGTTCTGGGCATAAATTACCATCCTCATCAAAGTGAATTCCAACTACAGTTCTGATCCCCCTATTTAATTTCTCCGAGCGTTCTTTATCGTTTGAGAAATGACCAAACTTGTCAAGAGACATATTAATAATAAGATTATTCAATGAGTGTTGACCATATTTATTAGAAAATTATGTTTGCCTCTCGCAACTCATCAATTATCGATACAATTTCATTATTATGACTACTGTTACCAGCTGTCTGTGAGGCGATCAAAAGCTTAAGTCTATTAACAATCTCATTAGGATTATACCAGTATACATAATTTGGTTTATGGTTGTTTAGCATCATGAAAGTTCCGCCTTTATGTGTAGATTTTTTATTATTTAGAGGTGTAGACATTGCGCTTGGCTCAACAACTTTTGCGAAAAGGTTTTTTATTATTTCAGTGTACTTTTTGGAGCAATTACCCTTTAGTGCTCCATTAGGCTGATGATTTTTTCTATGAGCGTTTGTTTTTTCTAAGATTTCCTGGTAAGAGTCCAAATCCATTTGATTATAGTTATGTGGATTTTTAAAAAGATTAAGGAATATAACCCAGGAGTAAGATTCCAATTTTCACCCGTTTCCAATTCTATTCTCTTGTTGTATAAATTTATCTTATAGCTCCCTAATTTAGTTTCTCCTTTATTTTTAGTTGGTCCAAATGCTTTGTCTAGCTGTCCTGCTACATCAGAATTAATATAATTTTCTTCTTCTTTTGGTATAAGCGATTCATGAAATGATTGATTTCCATCTATTTCCCCATCTATTGCATCATAAAATTCACTGGTATAATTTTCATTCTCTTCAGCCTTATTTATACTTGTATCTTTGTCTTCTTTTTTTATTCGGGGAGGTGGTTTAATTTCTATATTTCCTTTGATCATCTTTTTAAGTGGTTCTGTTAACGGCTTAAATGTTTCTTCCAACTGATACTCATTAGCAGCTTTACCTAATTTGATGCTTCGAAATTTTCTTTTTAACGCGTTTCTTGTTTTTGTTTTTATTCCTTTAGTATATGCTCATTCATTTTAATATAAGATGTTTTTGTTTAGCTGTTATTTTGTTTGGATATTCAGATCACCTTGATGTTTAGCTGTTATTTTGTTCTGACTTTTCAGAACAGCTTGATGTTTAGCTGTTATTTTGTTGTGGTTATTCAGAACAGCTTGATGTTTAGCTGTTATTTTGTTGTGGTTTCTGACAAACAGCTTGATGTTTAGCTCTTATTTTGTTGTGGTTTCTGACAAACAGCTAGATGTTTAGCTGTTATTTTGCTATGGCTTTCAGTACTGCTTGAAGTTTAGCTGTTATTTCGTTGTGGTTATTCAGAACAGCTTGATGCTTAGCTGTTATTTTGTTGTAGTTTCTGAGAAACAGCTTGATGTTTAGCTGTTATTTCGTTGAGGTTATTCAGAAACAGGTTGTTGTTTAGCTGTTATTTTGTTGTGGTTTCTGAGAAACAGGTTGTTGCTTAACTGTTATTTTGTTGTGGTTTTTTAGAACAGCTTGATGTTTAGCTGTTATTTTGCTTTGGCTTTCAGAACAGCTTGATGCTTAGCTGTTTTTTCGTTGTAGTTTCTTAGAAACAGAATGTTGTTGTTTAGCTCTCGAGAAGTTTATATCATAGGACTGCTATATGTGACCTAATCAGTTATTTGTAACAAACTGAGACAGTTTCAAAACATTATTTATTTATATACTCAAAAAATAATAACAATGTTGTTTTTCTTCTACTATTTTTTATTTTTTATTTATTCATTTATATGTAAAGTCTTAATTTAAAGCGAGTTAACAATTACTTTAAAACTGATTTTGCGGTAAACATTAGAAACTTTAGACATAAGTGTCCGCAGTTAAATGTTCCAAATCGTTGTACTTGATTATAATTGTATTTTATGTTCTCTCCCAAATATCTAATAAGTTCTAAAGGTGGAGCTAAATTTCAAAAACTATCGAAATATCTGCATTCCTTATCCGTTTTATAGTAAGCTACACAATGCGTTCCAGGACCGGTTAACGAGTCCAAGTTAACAATACCACATTCTCTTAATCGTACTTGTTTCGGTAAGGAGTTTCTCATATAAACCCCTCTAAAATGAGCGATATGTTTGCGTGCGAAATTTATGATATCAATGTTCGAAAGCAGTTTATTGGGCAGCTCATTCAAAAAAAATTAATTTTTTTATCTGTGGTTATTCCAAATCCTTTTTGATATGGTTTTAAATAGAGCCCACTTCCTAATGCAATGGCTTCCATTTTTCTGTTATGACGTTTATTCTCTTCTAACTCTTTCTTAGCGTTCTTGGCACTATTAATGCTTTTAGCAATAGCAGCTCCACCAGATGCCATCCCACCTAATGCACTGAGCGCTGTTAAGATTGGTACAAGTTGTAGAAAACCTCCAATTTTAGGAACGTTGATTACTCTATGAATAATAACTGCATTTTTCTTTTTTCCATTGGTTTTAGCTATAGCTTTCCGTGCTACTTTAATCGCAGATTGAATGTCAAAGGGTTTTGCTTTTTTTAGAACTTTGGTTGCGACTCGAACGATGTTCATAAAATTTTTTTATTTTTACATTGTTTTCGTTTCTTTCCCTTTTGTGGGAGTCCCATACCAAATGTTTTCTTTGCTTTCATTGCGTTGGTAACGAAATATGCAGCGGATTGTTCTCCAAGAGTACTATCAGAGGCTTTCACACGCTCCCACGCTCTTTCAGCTAGTATCGAGTCAGCTTTATTACGATTTTCTAAATCTTTGTGTTTAGGATAGGCAATATCGTGCTCTCTACAAGCGGCATCTAATGGATTTATTCCTTTGTCACCACGTTCTAAACGAGTTTTAAGTTTTGTACCTGGACCGCAAAACTGATATCCCGGTATGTGTAGCTCAACTGGAAGGGAGTTTATTATTTTATTAACAATGCCTCTACCTATGTCGAGTGGTGGTTTGCTACTAATTGTTTTATAAAAGCGCACCACCATTTTATTTGTTGTTTATTCTTCAACGAGATTTTAGTGAGTAACGATCTACAAAAAAGGATTACGCTAATATGCGTTTATTAAAACAAAAAACTGATATAGTAGTAAAAAATATCGATTGTAAAAATGGTGATGTCAAACAACTTAGACACAGTAGCTTGTTACCCAATTCAATAAGAGCTCTAATTGTCGGACCTTCTAATTGCGGAAAAACAAATGTTATGATTAGTTTGATTGAAAGCCCAAACGGATTAAAGTTTGAGAATATTTACTTATATTCAAAGTCATTATATCAGCCTAAATATGAATACTTAAAAACACTTATAACACAAATAAAAGGAATGGGCTATTTTACGTTTTCAGAAAATGAAAATGTAGTAGCACCAAGCGATGCCAAAAAGAACTCTATAATGATTTTCAATGATGTAGCATGTGAAAAACAGGATAATATTCGAGCATACTTCTGTATGGGCAGACACAATAGTATAGATGCGTTCTATTTGTGTCAAACGTATACACGCATCCCAAAGCATCTTGTGCGTGACAATGCAAATCTAATTATTATGCTTAGACAGGATGAAGTTAATATGAAACATGTGTACCAGGACCATGTGGGCGTAGACATGACAATGGAGTCATTTAAAAAAATTTGTCAATTTTGCTGGAGAGAAAAATATGGATTTTTATTAATATGTAAAGATGATCCTTTAGAAAATGGACGTTATAAAAGGGGGTTCGCTAATTTTATTCAAATTTAAAATAAAATAATATAAACTATCATTATTAAATCATTTAACATTAATCTTTCGGGATGGCAACAACACTAACGTTAACGGGTAACACCTCGATTTTAATGGCAAATTATCATCCGCCCATAGAGTTAAATGGAAGTTATGAGTGTGCACTAATTGATTTCCATATGTACAACTCGATTCCAAATGTGGATCATGATAATAATTTATTTCATATTGGAGAGCATATTTTCGAGATACCTGTGGGATCATATGAGCTTAGTGACATAAGTGAAATTATTAGCGAGAAAATGAAGGAAAAAGAGCCAAATGAATTAAAGCATCCTCTAATTGAGAGCAATAATAATACCCTGCAAGTAGTGATTTCATCTAAAGAAAATCCGATATATTTTAATAAAGAGCGTACTATTGGTCAACTATTTGGATTTAATAAAAAAGAGCTAAAGCCAAATGCAACGCATATATCTGATCAACCTGTTGACATTTTAAAAGTAAATACAATTCGTTTAGAATGTAACATTGTTTGCGGTTCTTATGTAAATGAGGTATCAAGTCATGCTCTCCATTAGTTTGCACTCAACGTTCCTCCAGGCTATAAATTAAGTGAGAAACCAAATAATCTTATTTATTTACCAGTTAACACGAGAGAGATACAGGATTGTTGATCAGAACGGAAACTTAGTAAATTTTAGAAAAGAGAGTGTGACACTTCGCTTACATTTGAGGCAACGAGAATGATTATTTATAATAATAAAAACGTTAGCTATCTGCCACCAGCTAACACTTTGAGTTATACTACAGAAGGCGACAGGTCGACGAAAAAAACTACTAACACTCGAGAACAAATTATTTTTGAAATCATTGGGTCTAAAATTAAGAAAATAATGAGTAGTGTATTGAATGTTCGAGAGAAAGCATATTCAGATGAGAGTATAATTAAAAAAGAGTACCATAGTTATTCTCCCTATCTACAAGCATTTAAAAGCAACGATGAAGTTAGAATTACTATTCAGAATCAAGACTTATATGTTTTACCTTGTGAGAGTTTTATTAATGTTGAGGGCACAATATGTTTGGCGGATAACACGGTTGCTGTAGACGGGAAACTTAAAAACAATTGTATGAGTTATTTATATGACGAAATTCGATATGAGTTAAATGGAATTGAAATTGATCGTACTCGATTTGTCGGTATTTCAACAACCTTAAAAAAACTATGCTTCTTTAAACAAAACGGAAAGTCACATGTTAGAGAATTCTGGCTGGTTCAATGGAAATGATAGACAGCTGACAAACGGATATTTTAATTTTTCTATCCCTCTTAAATACTTACTTAACGCTCCGTGGAGGAGCAGGCTCCGCAAGCCAAGCGGATAAAGCAGCCACCGCGTCCACAGCCACTCACTCGGTCCTTCGCCGAAGCCGCAAAGGGGAAGGTTCTAATTGGGGTCCTCGACAGGGGCCACAAGGAGGGCCATATCCCGCGGAACCAGTGGGGGGCCATTGAGAATGAGCTCCAGGACAAGGTGGTTGACCTAATGGAGCGGTCTGGTGGACCGCCGCCTCGTTGCTCTGATGCTGGGTGGCATCAGGGCAACATAAAAGCGATAGCCTGTGAGGATGAGTCATCGGCAGAGCTTTACAAAAAAGCGGTGGCCTTGCTGGGGGAAGTCTACCCCGGGGCGAAGCTCGAGGCGGTCGACTGGAAGGACGTGCCAAGTTGACCCAGAGCGAGAGCTTGGGCTTCTGTCAAGCCAGAGGAGCCCGAGCGAATCCTCAAGCTCCTTCAGATGAGTAACCCCGACTTGGTTACTCAGGACTGGAGGATTGCCAAAGTCGAGGCGCCTGAAGGCAACAGCCGACAAATCATCATTGTGATAAATGATGAGTCGGCTGAGACTCTGGTCGCAACAAATGGGGCGGCTCACTATGGCTTCAAGCCTATCACGATAAAAGTTTACCGCTCGGATGCAGCCAGCAAGCTGTCAGGGTTGGAGGACGCACCGGAGGCACAAGACACTGCCGCCCTCCCGGAGCAGCCACTGCCGGTTGCTGTCGCCGATGATACCACCGCCAATGGTAAAATCATAAGCGAAGCGCCGGCAGCCAAGACGAGTGACGGCCAGGCGGAGGAGGTATCCGACCTCGCCGACGCGGCCCAAATGATCAGCCTCGAAGAGGATACGGATGACGAGGCTGATCTCACAGTGGTGGAGTTGAGAACGGAAGATGTCTTTGACACTCCTCCAAATCAACCTCCACCACTGTAAAGCGGCTGCAGCCGCCCTTCTGCTCCGCATAAGCCAATGCGGAGCAGACATTGTCCTCATCCAGGAACCTTGGGTGTGTGGTGGCAAGGTTTCTGGACTGGGGACTCAGGACTACAAGCTGCTTGTAGCCCACAACGAAGGTAAAGTCCGCACCTGCATTCTAGCAAGAAAACATCTAGACATTTTTCTGCTTCCTGATTTCAGCGATGGTGACAACACGGCTGTATGCCTTGAGCTAAAGTCTGGACAGGTCAGACTTAGCTCCGCCTACATGGCCCACGACCACCAGGGGCCCCTACCACAGCAACGACTACGGGCGTTAATTGCTGACTGCGAATTGACGCATACCGAGCTGATTATATGCTGCGACGCCAATGCTCACCACCATCAGTGGGGCAGCTCGGATATAAATGAACGGGGTGAGTTACTCTTCAATTATATCTTAACAACAAACTTAAACATTTGTAATATAGGTAACGACCCGACCTTTATTATAAAGAATAGGGAAGAGGTCTTAGACATGACGCTAGCCACAACCTCCCTCTATAAACAACTGACAAAATGGAGGGTACTCGTAGAGCACTCTTTCTCCGACCATAGGTATATCGACATAGAGTTCTGTCTTGACATACCCAGACCCAAATGGTGCAGAAACGTTAAACGTACAAACTGGACCAGATTCAAAGAATGCCTCGAAAGGCTAATCCCAGAGCATCCCCCAGTGGGATCCCCCTCTACCGAGTACACAGAGTTACTCACAAGTAAGCTCACGGAGGCATGCAAGTCCGCCCTAAACATGACATGCCCCCAGAGCAAACCAAGAGGCAAAACAAAACCACCATGGTGGTCCTCGCAATTAGGCGAGCTTCGTAAAACTTCGCGAAAGCTCTTTAACAGAGCTAAGTCGAGGGGAGACGACCAATCATGGAGTCTCTACAAAGCCAGCCTATCCACCTTCAAACAGAGTCTTAGACAAGCTTAACGCTCCTCATGGCAAAACTTTTGCTCCAAAATAGAGAGCACTGCAGAAGCAGCAAGGCTCAGGAAGGTTCTCTCAAGTACTCAAGCATCCGTAGGCTACCTCAAAAAACCTGATGACTCATGGACAACGACCAGTCTAGAGTCACTAGAACTTTTTATGGCAACCCACTTTCCCGGATGCTCAGTTGAAGTACCACTACCCCCTATCCAAAGAGAATTTCAGGAACACGTTTCCACCGACTTATTCTCCAGAGATATCATCTCGTGGGCTATTCGTAGCTTCTCACCCTTCAAGTCCCCTGGGCCGGACGAAATTATCCCAGCCCAACTGCAGTATGCAGGGGACATCGCCATAAACTGGCTTCAGAAAATCTTCTCCGACACCCTGACAACAGGAACGATCCCCAAGCCATGGCTCGAATCTAAAGTTGTCTTCATTCCCAAGGCGGGAATAGCCTCACACACGACCCCCAAAGATTTCCGACCCATAAGCCTAACATCCTTCCTACTCAAGACACTAGAAAGGGTGCTGGGCTTACATATTAGAAATACGATCAAGACCGACAACTTCTCCCAAGCACAACATGCCTATCAAAAAGGTAAATCTACCGAGACAGCACTTCATGCTGTTGTCTCCACAATAGAAGCAGCACTCCACCACAAGGAGTATTGCCTTATAGCCTTTCTAGACATTGAGGGCGCTTTCAATAACGTCGTACCGTGGGCGATCACTGGAGCATTGTCAGGGCTGGGGGTGGGGGACCGCATTGTGGGACTGATTGATCAACTGCTCAAGAGCAGGACAGTCAGGGCCACTCTGGGGTCCTCAACCATATCCAGATCTGTTAATAGAGGCACACCGCAAGGAGGTGTCCTCTCTCCTCTCCTTTGGAACGTGGCGGTAAACAACCTGCTGCGCTCCATGGAGGGAGGGGCTTGTCGAGTGATCGCTTACGCAGATGACGTTGCCATAGCCTTCTCGGGCAAGTATCCCCAATCCTTGTGCGAATGCATGACCACTGCACTTAAAACACTGTCCTCATGGGCCACATCAAATGGACTAGGGCTGAACCCAGCCAAAACTGACTTAGTCCTCTTCACTAGGAGGTATAAGATTCCGCCCCTCAGGCCACCGTCGTTGAATGGGGTAGAACTTTCCTTCAGTAAATCAGCCAAATACCTAGGGCTCACTCTTGATAGCAAACTAGACTGGAACCTCAACTCGGAGGAACGAGTGAAGAAGGCTTCAGTCGCACTATATACATGCAGGAAATCCATTGGATTAAAATGGGGAATGGCACCTCTCATCACCCTCTGGCTGTACACAGCCATCGTAAGACCTATCCTACTGTACGGAGTGTCGGTATGGTGACCAGCTCTATCAAAGAAGAAATTAGTCCACAAGCTTGGCAAGGTACAGCGTGCCGCTGGACTGACCACAACAGGGGGCCTCAGTACGACCCCAACTGAAGCTCTTGACAACATACTTAATCTTCTACCAATAGACCAAATGGGGAAGCTACTAGCAACTCTCTCTGCCCTACGCATGAGGGAAACAAAGCAGTGGTCCGAACAGACTTACGGACACTCCAAGGTTCTTGTGGGAAACCCACTTATTCCCAAAAACACGGACTATTAACGTCCTCAGGAATTCCCCAAAACTCCATTCCATACACTTATCCCCATAGGGACGATTGGTGCTCAGGCACGCCAGGGCCGACAAACTCAATAAAAATTTACACTGATGGCTCTAAGCTAGACGACCGGGTAGGGGGCGGCGTCTTTTGCGATGAGCTATCCATTAACAAATCTTTCAGCCTCCCTGACCATTGCAGTGTGTTTCAAGCTGAAATCGCTGCAATTCACGAAGCACTCTCCTGCATATCCGAAATAAATTGCTCTGCAGCCAGAATCTGCATATTTTCTGATAGCCAGGCGGCTATCAAAACTGTGAAGGCTATATCATCTAACTCGATATCTGTCACAAACTGCCGCTGATCTCTGAAGGAGATGGCCGAGCAGTTCGAAATACACCTCATATGGGTGCCCACACACATAAGGGCATCGAGGGCAACGACAAAGCAGACGAGCTGGCAAGGCATGGTACTACCGTGCCTCTCCTCACAGACAAGGAGAGCATGGGTAGCTGCAAGCTAAGAGTCCGATCGCACTTCGAACTTGAAGCAAACAAGAGATGGCAACTTACCACCGCCACGGGTAGGATTGCCAGGGAAACCTGGCCAACGCGCTGTAAAAAGCGGTCCTTAGGCCTTGTTCACTTAAACAGATTAGGTTGTGCTGCCGTAATCAGGGCCATTACGGGGCACTAGCTAGTGGGGACGCACGCAGCGAGACTTCTAGCCCCTTTCAAAGACTTCTGCAGAAGCTGCCGAGACGAGGAGGAAGAGGAAACAGTCTCCCACCTCTTCTGCGACTGTCCAGCTCTCTGCAAAAACAGAAAGCGATACCTTGGTTCTTTCTTCTTATAGGACCTCTCTCAACTGGCGGACACTAAACCGAAAAATATCCTGTCTTTTATTCGAGCCTCGGGCTGGGACCACGCCCTCGTAAACGGTGTAACACACTCTACGTCTGGGTGGACGGTATCTGTGGACTAGGTCCACGACGCGGCATCACAATGGGCCAATACATGGCCTACGTGAGTGGGGGGTTTTGTCTCAAACTGCTCACTACCGCTCTAACCTAACCTAACCTAACAAATGTTTAGTCTAACTAAGAGTGGAGGCTCACTACCACTTGCATTCCGCAGTTGGGATTGTTATCTGAATCCAACATTATCAGAAGGTACCCAACATGTTTGGAATGTTAAGCTGGCAGCTAATAGAGAACGCCCTCGATTTGCAATAATAGCTTTTGTAGTGGATAATAAACTAACACATAATAATTTGAGGAACTTAAAAGTGTATCTAAACTCAGAGAACTTTCCGTACGATGACATGAATATAAATTTTAAGCGTGAACGATATGCAAGTTTGTATGACATGTATACAGGATTTCAAGCAAGCTACTATATGAAGGAATCTGAACCATTACTAACACCCATAGAGTTTAAAGAGAAAGCACCGATGGTTGTTGTGGACTTGTCACATCAGAATGAAACAGTTAAAACGGGGCCAATCGATGTGAGAGTTTCGATCGACCTAGAAAGTGTTAGTGTTAAAAATACTAAGGTATATTGTCTGCTTATGCATGATCGATTAGCAGAGTATTCGCCTTTAACTGGATTAGTTCAACGCATCGTTTAAACCAATTTAATTCAATCACATTTATAAATTAAAATACTATGTATACCCTCTAAAAAAAAAATAAATAAATAAAATCATGATGAAATTTATAAGAAAAATTATTTTTTATTTTAATCAATTATACTAGTATAAACATTTTCATTTTCAGACACCTCAAAATGATTGTTTTCTAAGATTAGAAATAATTTAAATAAATTATTTAGTGCACATTGATTAACTATTTTCTTATGTACTCTGCAATTTGTAAAGAAATTTGGCAATCTCGCTAAACTCTTTTCAAGATATAAATCTATTATTTTGGTGTGTACAAATTTACTTAAGAACTCTTTTTTAACTCTTCCTCTTACTATAACAGTTGTGTATCTATTTAATGGCTTTAGAATATCACCAAGACTTAGATAAGAGATATCACCCTCAGACCAATCTAGTCCGTCAACATACTGTTTGGTTATTTTTAAGGTTTTTCTAGTTACTTCATCCAACTCCCTTATATGGTAGGGTGGTTTAAAGTGGAAAAAATTGGGTATGACGGACCCAGCTTGCATAAATGCTAACTCTTTGATAAACATCTGTCGTTCGTTTCCAAAAACATATTGAAAGTCAACTAGAATACAAGAGTTTCTGTCTAGAATGACCATTTTGCTTCTAATGTTAATAATGTACTGAGAAGCCAAGCGAAAATTAATACCTTAAATAACATGGATGACCTAATTTAATGGTTAGTTTGAAAGAACAGTTAAGACAGGATGGATACGCTTCACTTGAAAAAAAACAAAAATTCAAGGAAATATCAAGATCATGAAATAATTTTTGGATTTGAGTATTTTGTTAGTCTAGAGCTTAAACTAAAATGTGGGTTTTCTACGAGTAGAGAGTTTACACCTATTGTTTGGATGCAGCAACATAAACATAACTTCATTGGATTGCGAAAAGAGGAATGGATTCAACTATTAACGTATAAGGAGTACATCCAAATGAAACTTGAGCACTTTGACTTCTTGATGCCAGATACAATAATTGAACATCCAATGCTTGATACTGTTAAGTGCTATTTTAAAATTCGAAAAGCGGATAAGCAACGAATACTTATACTCAATCAGTATGGTAATAGAATTGAATTTGACAGCGATTCATGGAGATCGTTTATAAGATTAGGAATTTTTCTAACAACATTTTTGTGTTGGAACACGTTGTTGAAAAATCAAATAAGGAATATATATTATAATTACATTATTCCAAAGTGTTCAGAGATGCGTAAATGTAGTATACAACTTGCAGATTTAGATGCAACTTATGATTATGAGTCGGAAATTGATCTTACTCGTCTATTGTTTGAAATTTCAAAAAAGATGGGTAAAGAAATAAAAAGAGATGTCAATACTTTTAGAACACAATTTCACCAGAATGTGAAACTTGATAAGAAATGAAATGTTTCGAGGAAAGTAAAAATAATCCTTTAACTCAGTCTTAAGTAAACGCTTGCCTAGTATACTTCGAAATGGAGCTAACTTCTAACTTTGGATTTAAAACAATTGTTAAGAAAATTGATGAATTTTCAAAAGAGTTCGATGAAATGATTTTTCCCGAACACCATGAACTGTTGGAAGAATATCGAGAATTTTTCTTACAGTACGAAAACTGTCATCTGCTTAAATCTAAATATGGCGAACACCTTTCAGCATGCTGTTGGTCATCCGACCTGGCCACAGAGGGAGTTGATACATGTGGTTGTTTTTACTACAGTATGCGTCTTACAAGACTAGAAAGTTTAATTGCGAAATACAGAAACTTGAATAAAAGATTAAACAAAAAACATTTGAGTCAGTAAAAGACAAAATGTATGAATAATAGGTTGAAATAAAACATGACATATTTTAACTATATAATAAGCACATTTATGTATCTTAGTAAAAAAAAAAATTAATAAAAATAAAAATATTTATAAATAAAATAAATTTTATTTTACAATTGAACCAAAACTATCTCTTTTACTAGATTTTGAAGTCAATACAGGATATAAGATTCTCCTAGCAATTGACTGAATAGTTAACAGAAACATGAA
This sequence comes from Scaptomyza polygonia, assembly GCA_035044585.1. Lineage (NCBI taxonomy): Eukaryota > Metazoa > Arthropoda > Insecta > Diptera > Drosophilidae > Scaptomyza > Scaptomyza polygonia. The sequence continues at coordinate 36,618 of JAWNNU010000819.1, read as the reverse complement.
TAAACAAAGGTTAGAAACGTACGCACTAAAACAGTTGAGTCTATGTAAGAAAGAGATGGTGCTAAAAATTTAAATGCTACGGCTACAGTATTGGTTAAGACATCTTATGGATAAAGGGGCCTCAATTAGCACCCCCACCTGCTTTTCTAGACGATCGTGTAAGAATAACACGATTGGACTTGTCTTACTAAACTAACATACGGAGGATCACTATCCCCCTCTAACACTTTCCCCCTCTAACACTTTCTCTCTTTAACACTTTCTCCCTCTAACACTTCTTTGTCTACAAGTATCAATACTCTTGTTAAGAATCTATGTATTGAGCTTGTTGCTGCTGCTGCGAAAGAAAATTCCCATACTTTGCTCACTGACCCTTACGATCACGAAATTCGGTGTTTATGTGCTTGCTTGCAGAGGCAATAACAGGCACTCATAAGACTCTACTCTATGCAATCTTTGTTCACTGATTCTTACTATCATAAAAAATTCGTTTTTTATTGCATGCAGGTGTGCAAGGTAACGCATATTAAACAGGCACACAATTGTCTCTAACAATTCTTAGTAAAATAGCCAAAACAGATCCTTTGAGCACCGATTCTCACAAATCCTGGTGTGCTTGTTGCTGCTATTGTTAATAACAATGCGCGATAGGAATGTTCTCTCCTTTGACTATGATGTACTAACCAACCTTGACTGTGTTTTGATTTTTGACTGACAAAATTATCAATCCTTTGTTCTAACCCTCCTTTGAATTTGATGCACTTACAGGTGTCCATCTGAACGCTGTAAGATTTTGATCTGACAAAATTATCAATCCTTTGTTCTCAACCCTCCTTTGACTTTGATACACCTACAGGTGTCCATCTGAACGCTGTAAGATTTTGATCTGACAAAATTATCAATCCTTTGTTATCCACCCTCCTTTGCGCGCACCTTATAGGTGTCCACGCTTGATCTGATGAAATTCTAATCCTTTGTCTCACCTGGTATCACGGGGTTAGGTCTTGACACCGTGTAGATCAAGGGCGCATAGGTTAGCCGTAGAATACGTCTGTCCTTGTGCAACAAAAATTATGAAGCGGTAGCCTAATAACAACAACCACATAGATGTTTTATTTTATTTTTAATTGTGTTTGTTGTCATTTGGCAAATTTTTTCCTTTTTACTGCAATACTGGTTAGCATCTCTGATATAAATTTAACAAACATTGACTTGAAATAGAAATATATATTTACATAATTTATTACATCAAAATTTGTGCATAATTAAATCTAAAATTGTATTTTTGTTTTATGTTTGAACTGTGACTTTGATATGACAGGTTTGTGAAAGGAAAAGTATGCATATGTAATTCAGTAATGATACACTTAAATTTCTATGCAAATACTAATTCTATATCAGTTACAGCTAATGTGGTTGCTGCATTATAAAACTTTAATTTGAATTTTTCTTGCATAAAGTTCTGCAAAGGAATAATCATTTGTCATTTCTAAATTAAAATGCACCTACGATGAGCATGTCCACCTCGGTGTCAACTGTGAAATTCTTGTCTATTAGTGCAGTGAGGTGAGAATATGTCATCAAAGCAGAATAACTTTGTTGCATCGTTGTTCTGCGACAACATCTTGGATGAAAGTACACAGAGCCAAGAATAATTGTTTTTGATTATTAAGTTTAATTTAGACAGACATGTCGCCTACATCGCTATCACCAGTTGCGTTAAATACGTTGGACGTACAATACGTTAACATGGTACTTGCATAGATTGCTACTCCAGACGCAGACGACGTTGCTGTAAAGTATTAAAATGCGAAATTAATTGTTCAAGATTCATGTAAATTAAATTAAATTAACTTAATTCAAATAACTGTTCACGATGCGAAATCACGGCTGCCACCGTTTAGACGAATTATCGATAGTTTAACTCACATAGTATAGATATTTTCGAACGGGCATATCTATTGTTTTGTGCAAAACATAATTACTGTGCAACGCAAGCAATAAAACATGATTTTGATAACTTGCACGAAAATTTCAGAATTGGGGTAAACATATTTTATTGTGTTATAACTCGTTTGGGGCTGACGCTTAGCTGAGTTTGTTCACACTTGGCACGGAAGAATTTATGATGCAAATTTCATTATGCCCAATATCTTAATGAAATTTCCACATTTAGAAGCTATCAGTCAGGTGACCAGCATGTATATCAAACGAAATTAAATCAAGTCTACTTTGTTCTACAACAAGTTTTAATCGATTCTCTGGCGGAATTTTTGGCATGTGCAATTGAATAAAAAGTAGTGATTTTTGCACGATATTTTGCCTTAAAAAGATATATGGCATTTTGATTTTTGTGGGAGTTTATTTACCTCTGTCAACTTAAATTCGAAACTCAGGTTAATTGATTGATGAATTGAGACTGATAGGAAGTCTTCGAAATGAAGCAAAATTTTGCATGCTATTGGTCTCATTTTTTTACTAGATAATGTAATCACTTCATATATGATATAGCTTAAAATAAAGGTTGAAGCCTTGGCTTTAAAATGAAATTAATTTGAGGAAAATCTATTCATTAGTTCATGAGCATGAGAATTTAGTGAACAACCATATTACAACAACAACTTTTTTGGATAGAGACTCTACCGAAACGTAGCCGTATTATACGTCAAATAAAAATCAGCTGGGGTAATAACCTGTCAAGATTAATGGGGTTCTTTTCGGCTAGAACCGGCTGTTCCCTCACGAACTTTGCTAGATTAAGTGTCCTTACTTCAGCATGACAATGGGTCTCAACTTTATTCTTGACTGATATAGACTGCCATTGCATTTTTTACAGGACTTTGATTCATTTTGGATTTATGTGTCCCGTCTCTGTTCCTTTAAGTGAATAAACACTTGGTTTACGAGTGAACTATCAAATTATTGACTGATCTAATCTATTTAAAAGATCTGGAAATACTTTAGATTTATCCTTGTATATAATTGCAAAGTCAAATTTTATTTCATGTAAACCTATTTGTTATAACAATTATCTTAACGTTGCAGATTGAAACTTTTCCCGCAATCCGAAACAGTTATTTAAATTTGTTAACTCTAAACGTGAATCTTTGCTTGCCTTCCTCGGTTTAGCTTGATAATACAAAAGCAAATACCATCAGGCAGTGCCCAGATCTATTTGCTGAGCATCTGCAATCGGTTTACACATCGAGTTTTAGTTGACTAATTTATCCTTTTCAAGTTCAAGCGTCAAACTGCATTTATGTCCCAGTATAACTGAGTGTACGCTGCTGGCGACTCAACACTATCAAACCCGGTTCTTGCCTGGTACTGTGGAGTGCCAGGGTATACTTAGATATTTGCGGCTGATTTGAAACCCTACACAAATTATTAACGCAGTGCTCAGCTGTCCTGGTATATGGAAGGAATCTTTTATTATTCCACTCCACTAAAAATTCTTTAAGTCCAACGTTACAGACTATGGGGCATATCTAAGCTGTTGCCATTCCGACAGTCTTTGAAAAAATTATTTGCACTCAATTGCAGCACTTATGTACTTCAACTTGATGCCCTTATCACACGGTTTTGTTAGGCAAGATCTACTACCATCAACCTTCTTGAGACCATCACTAGTTATCAAAGGGTTTCAGGACAAAATGCAAACTGACGTCGTTTACACAGATTTTAGTAAGGCATTTGATTCTGTAAGCCATTCTTTGCTGCTTCAAAAATTAGATATTATAGGTTTTCCAGCAAAACTCTGTTGGCCAGTACTTGTTCGAACACAAAAAGTAGTTTTTAAATCTTCGTATCCAAATCTATTTTTGTTCCCATTAGATCCACACCTAACTATTTACACCTCAGCCTCGATCATTGCTCGAGCACCTATTAATTCATGAACCATTTCGTATATGTCAGTGACTATAACAAACTTTATTCTATTGTCTCTCTGGAGACCTCAGAGCTCCAGTACTAAAACGATCTATCCTTTCTGCCTTATCTAATCGTAACCACTAATCACTAATCTTCCACTGGTCTGATTGGGTTTTTCTGGGTTTTTCCCAATCCACGCAACAAATGTTGGACCAGTTATATTTATTTGGAATTTCCCAGAGCTTTAACGTTAACTTTTTAAATTTTTTATCTTAATTTTGAACTTTATTTCAGATATTATAATTATTTATTTTATACTATATTATTTTAATATTATAATTATAGTTAATTTTGATTTGTCAGCTGCTCATAGCCGACATTAAATAAATAAATAAATAAGGCTTGCATGTAACCATCTGAAAGTTTTGTTTTACTCTTCACCGCCTTTATGTCCCCTGATCATTACTATTTAGTGCTACACCTTCTAAGAAACTGCATGATATTGCAATGAATCAAGAACGTTAATAAAAAAAAATGTATAAAGTATTCGAAGGGACTTCGATCAAAACATGACAATCAAAACATTTATTTAGGGTTGGCATTTAGACTTATATCATAGTCGAACCTACTACGTACTTTTCATTTTCAAAAATTCACTTCTAGATATGCATGATTTATTCTCATTTAAAATTCCTAAAAATGTATCCGTTTAATCATCATTACACACCTTCTAGAAACTGAATTTCAGGTTAGCACCATCATACTCGTAATTCAATATGTGTGCTGTGATGATTTTAGAGTTTGTATATCTATTATTAACAAAATTAAAGTTTTCCGGTTTGGTGAGTAGCTAATCTCATTTAGTTGAAATTCAGATTTGCATATGATTTAAGAAAATGGCTTAAAGCATTTTTACAATTATTACACTAAGTTTTATATATCTTATTTAAGCTGCTTTATTATATTTCAGATTATTATCATTAAACAATTGACTGAACATTAGCTCCGTAATGTTTTTTTTTTTTTTTTCAGCGTATCATTGATTGGTTTTCTTTTTTTTATAATCACTACTTATTCAATCCTCTTTGTCCTTTATGTACCCTAAGATCGGACAAGAGTCATGTTCATAAATCAGGTTACGAAAAGACAAACAAGCAAGATTGAGGGCGAAACACTCCTAAATGCGCTCGAGCCGACGTAGGAAGAGACGCAACAAGATAGGAACTAAGGATCAAAGAGAGTCGCTTGAGGCAAACTGGGCAATGATACCTGGCCTCAGGCGAGCCAAATGTTGCTCAGGAGGAAGAATACTCCTTACACATTATAGCAGTGTGCATATCCTTAGCAAGAAAACGAACTGTCTTTTTCTAGAACAACATATAAACCAAATTAGAGGCATAGAAGACCTCGACCTTTCAAAAACACTTGCTTTCGTATAGAACCTGGTTCTGATGGAAATGCTATAGAGTTGGAAGGGGACACAATAGACCTCGCGGATACCAACTTATTCATCGATGACTGGGTTTTAACAGACATAGACATGTTTTTATTTTATTAAAAACGAACTTATCAATAAAACTGTTAAATTTAAACGTTGTAGTAAGTTTCTTTTCTTTCTTCTCATAAACCAACGGAAGTACTGCAACATTACTCCTGTATTATATTATTTATTATATTAAACGAACTTATCAATAATACTGTTAAATTTAGTGTCAGTCGGTTGCTTTCCGCCGCTCCCCAAGCAAATACTGCATACGTTACTCTTTTAGCTGCAGTATCTAGTACCATTACTTTGATCTTGAACAGTGGTAGAGCGCCAGAACTACTGAGAACAGATGGCGGTGCAGCGGTTGCTAAAACCGCGCGCTGCCCCAAGAGGTTACGTATCGGTTTTTAAAAAGTTCTGCAGATGTCTAGAACTAAGGAGCTATTATTCTTGAAACAGTGGGTGGTAGGCCCTGTTAAATATTTTCATTTTTGTTTCTAGTAACAGGATGGCGGTGTAGCTGATATTTTAACCGTGATGGCTTTGATACCCTAATGATTAGGTTCATCGGTTTTTAACGCAAGTGTGTTTTTAGGTGTTATAAAACAAGGCAGCTGTTATTGTTTTAAACAGTGGGTTGTTTTTTTATTGCTGCACTTGATGACTAGTGGTTTTAAAATTGGTTCTGTTTCTAGAGTAACAGGATGCTTTTTAGCTGATCGACTTTGTTATGGCTTGTACAGATGCCGGTATGTTGCTAAAGCTTTTTTATTAACACGGTTTTAAGAAACTGGCTTTTGTCAAGCTGTTACTTTAACGTGGTTTTCAAAACCAGGTTGTTGATTGGGGAATGTTATATAAAAATAACATATCAACAACAAATCACGTTTAGTTTTAAAACATGTTTTAGATAGATGTTTGATTGGATTGCTGTTACTCATCTGCATACGGTTTTAACATGATCCTTGATTTTCTAACCTCGTTATTAAAACGTTCTTTTAAAACAGCATAACAGACCCCTGTTACCAAAACCGGAAAAACAGATTGCTGCCTATGTTTTTAAACATTGTTAAATAAACAGCTAGTTAAAACAACAACAAAATAACAGCCTAACAACAGACCATGTTTTTATAACCTCGTTAAAACCTTTTTAACAGCCTAACAGACCCGCTGTTTCTTAAAACAACGGTAAAACAACAGTCCTTTTACTTAACTAACCTGCTGTTAAAACAACGTGACAAAATAACAGCCTAACAACAAGCTGTTTCTTAAAACCACGTTAAAATAACAGCCTAACAACAAGCTGTTTTTTAAAACAATGTTAAAATAACAGCCTAACAACAACTGTTTTTTAAAACAACGTTAAAATAACAGCTTAACAACAAGCTGTTTTTAAAACACGTTAAAATAACACCAACAACAACCTGTTTTAAAACCGTGTTAAATAAAGCTAACAAAAGCCGTTTCTTAAACCGTGTTAAAATAACATTTACAACAAACGGTTTCTTAAAGCCATAACAAAATATCAGCTAAAGAGCATCCTGTTATTAGAAACAAAAATAAAAATATATAACAGCATAACAACCCACTGTTTAAAAAATAACAGCGCCTTGTTTTAAACATCTAAAAAACCTTCTTAAAAACCGATATAACCTGTGTATCAGCTCACGGTTTTAAACAGCTACACCGCCATCTGTTCTCTGTTTTCTGGGCCTACCACTGTTCAAGAATATTGTTTTGGTTCTAGATCTGCAGCTTAAAGAGAACGTACGTATTTGCTTGGGGAGCGGCGGTTAGCAACCGCTGCCTCACTTTGTAAGTAGTTCTTTCGCTTTCATTTTAAATCAAAGTAATAGTACGATACGCAGGAGTAATGTTGCAGTACTTCCGTTGGTTTATGAGAAGAAAGAAAAGAAACTTACTACAAGCGAGTTTAAATTTAACAGTTTTATTGATAAGTTCGTTTTTAATAAAAATAAAAACATGTCTAATGTCTGTTAAAACCCTAGTCATCGATGAATAAGTTGGTATCCGCGAGGTCTATTGTGTCCCCTTCCAAGTCTATAGCATTTCCATCAGAACCAGGTTCTATACGAAAGCAAGTATTTTTGAAAGGTCGAGGTCTTCTATGCCTCTAATTTGGTTTATATGTTGTTCTAGAAAAAGACAGTTCGTTTTCTTGCTAAGGATATGCACACTGCTATAATGTGTAAGGAGTATTCTTCCTCCTGAGCAACATTTGGCTCGCCTGAGGCCAGGTATCATTGCCCAGTTTGCCTCAAGCGACTCTCTTTGATCCTTAGTTCCTATCTTGTTGCGTCTCTTCCTACGTCGGCTCGAGCGCATTTAGGAGTGTTTCGCCCTCAATCTTGCTTGTTTGTCTTTTCGTAACCTGATTTATGAACATGACTCTTGTCCGATCTTAGGGTACATAAAGGACAAAGAGGATTGAATAAGTAGTGATCATAAAAAAAAGAAAACCAATCAATGATACGCTGAAAAAAAAAAAAAACATTACGGAGCTAATGTTCAGTCAATTGTTTAATGATAATAATCTGAAATATAATAAAGCAGCTTTATTTTTTTTTTTTTTTTTTTTATTTATTTATTTATTTATTTATTTATTGTCAGCTATGAGCAGCTGACATGATAATAAAATTAATTTAAAATAATTATAATAAAAACAATTAAGTTTAAAATAAAATTTAAAATTATATGTAGTTCTGAAAGTAAATTAAGGTTGAAACAATTATAAAGTTAACGTTAAAGCTCTGGGAAATTCAACAAGAAAATAAGTGGCCCAACATTTGTTGCGTGGATTGGGAAAAACCCAGAAAAACCCAATCAGACCAATGGTAGATTAGTGATTAGTGGTTACGATTAGGTAAGGCAGAAAGGATAGATCGTTTTAGTACTGGAGTCGAGGTCTCCAGAGAGACAAGAGAGTAAAGTTTGTTATAGTCAGAACATAATACACGAAATGGTTCATGAATTAAATAGTTGCTCGAGCAACGATCGAGGCTGAGGGGTAAAAAGTTACGTGTGGATCTAATGGGAACATTTAATTTTATTCGACTTAGAAGAACTGATGAGTCGGTATCACCATTAAGTAGATTAGTGACAAATACTACACCATGCATAATTCTACGGTTCAACAAGGAAGGAAGATTAATTAAAAGAAGTCTACTTGAATAGGGTGGTAGGTCTATTCCTGGAACCCAGTTAAAACGTCTGAGCGCAAACAGAAGAAATTTCCTCTGCACAGATTCAATTCTATCCTGGTGAATCCCGTATTGCGGGGACCACACACAAGATCCATACTCCAGGATGGGACGTACTAGGGATGTATATAGCGTTTTAGTGGTGTAGGGGTCATCAAACTCTTTTGACCACCGCTTGATGAAGCCAAGAACGTTTATGGCCTTATTGACCATCGACGATATGTGAGAATCAAATTTTAATTTGCTATCAAGAATGATGCCTAAATCTTTCATTTCAAAAACGCGGACAAGTGGTGAAGCATCAAGCACGTAGTGAGCAGTATGAGGGGTACCTCTACAAAAAGTCATGATTTTACATTTTGAACAATTTAAATTAAGTAGGTTATAACGGCACCAAGCCGATAGTGCTCCCAAGTCCGACTGTAGTAAGTTACTAAGAGAATCATCATTATAGGTGAAACATAGCTTTACATCATCAGCAAACATAAAAACACGAGAATTAATAATAACAGCAGGAAGATCGTTAATAAAGAGATTAAATAGCAATGGTCCTAAGTGACTCCCCTGAGGGACACCAGAGGTAACAAAAATAGATTTGGATACAGAAGATTTAAAAACTACTTTTTGTGTTCGGCCACACAAGTACTCAGATAGCCACGACAGGAGTTTTGCTGGAAATCCAATAATATTTAATTTTTGAAGCAACAAGGAATGACTAACAGAATCAAATGCCTTACTAAAATCTGTGTAAACGACGTCAGTTTGCATTTTGTCCTGAAACCCTTTGATAACTATTGAGGTAAACTCAAGAAGGTTGGTGGTAGTAGATCTTCGCCTAACAAAACCGTGTTGATAAGGGGATAAAATTGAACTACATAAGTGCTGCAATTGGGAGCAAATAATTTTTTCAAAGACTTTCGGAATGGCAGACAACTTTGATATACCCCTATAGTTTTTAACGTTACTCTTAGAACAACTTTTATGAAGTGGAATAATAAAAGATTCCTTCCATATACCAGGAAACACAGCTGAGTCAACCGATAAGTTAAACAATTTATGTAAAGGTTTACAAAGTGAATCCGCACAGTGTCTAAGTATGCAACCGGGCACTCCATCTGGACCAGGCAAGAAGCCTGGTTTGATAGAGTTAAGGTCACTTAGCAGCGTACACTCAGTTATAACTGGGACATATATACAATTTGAGGTTTGCACTTGAAAAGGATAGGAATTATTGCTACTATACAAGCTCGATGAGTATACTGATCGAAAATACTCCGCAAATAGATCAGCCACTGCTTGATTGGAGCTTGCTTTTGTATTATTAAGGTAAACCGAGGATGGCAAGCATGAAGATTTACGTTTAGAGTTTACAAATTTATAAAACTGTTTCGGATCGCGGGAAAAGTTTGATCTGCAACGATTGAGATAATTGTTATAACAAAAAGTGTTTACAGAAATAAAATTAGACTTTGCAATTATATACGAGGATAAATCAATAGTATTTCCAGATTTTTTAAATTTTTTATAGGATCTCGTTTTCGCGTTTTTTAATTTTGAAAGTTCCCTCGTAAACCAAGGTGGTTTATTTTCACTTGATGGAGCAGTGAGGGGAACACATATATCCAAATGCGAATTCAAAATCCTGTAAAAAATGGCAATGGCAGTTTCTATATCACTACAAGAATACAGTTGAGACCAATTAGTATGTTGAAGCAAATCATTCAATTTAGTAAAGTCAGTTTTACGGAAGCAACGTGTCTTTGAAGAATTGTTAGATGCTGGTCTAGGGTTAATAATTTCAAAGGAAAGTTCTAAGGTTGGATGGTAGGTATCTTCGGGAGTCACTAGAGGGTGTACTCTACTAACGTTACAACAATCTGAATCAGAAACAAATATCAAATCTAACATTTTATCACAACTGTTACGCACTCCGTTAACTTGTGTTAGGCCTAACTCTAAAAGGCCATCGATAAAATCATCAGAAGTGGCCGGTAATTGCGCTGAAGATGTGTCATTCAGCGACCATACAACATGTGGCAAATTAAAATCACCAACCACTATAAGCTGATCCATATCCGTCAACAACGACGACACAAGCTGCAGGGCACCCAGATGTGATATATAAATGTTATTATCAGAATTAGGAGGGATATAAGAGCAAGTTATATATAGTGAGCGGGCTCTAAATAATATTTTAACACATATGAACTCAATATCTGGATGATCATTGGAGTGAATCTGTTCAGAGGAAAAAGAAGAATCAACAGCAATGAGCACCCCGCCCCCCTTTCGGGAGGTGCGATCGCATCTGTACAAGTTATACTTATTAGGCAAAACGGAATAATCAGATATATCAGGTTTTAACCAGGTTTCTGTAAATACAACTATCTGTGAATCAAAAGATAAGCTGTTTACATAGAGATTAGAAAGTTTAGAGTTAAGGCCTCGAACATTTTGGTAGGCCAAGCTAACTACTTTTATTAGTTTTTTGCCGCCGTAGTTACGGCAGCAGGATGGACAACCGGCGGTGCACTACTGATTCTTACGCCATTATTAACAGTGTTTCGCCTGTTAACATATTCCTTTACTACGAGCTTTGGTGGCCAGAACTTTTCAGAACAAATTGTTGTGAATAATTCGGGTGGAACACCTAACTTGAAGGAAGATATGCTACGGGCTTGTTTAAATTTAAACTTTTCCACAGTAATACGTGGGGAATCAATTTTACTTTTAACGTAGGCATTTACATCCTCCAATGAAGTATCGGAGGCAAGCCTTGACACGAATATGAACTTATTTACGGGCACCACAACAAGTGGCTTGTGGACCCGTGCTGTACCTAAAGTAGAATCAGTCGGCACACCGGCTGTTGAAACAGAGAGATTGGGCGTTATATTGTTAGATTGACCGTTGTTAGAGTCTAGATTTCTAATTGGCGTGTTAAACAACATAAGCGGGCTAGCTGAAATAGCCGCTGGGGGATTAACGATAGGCACTAGGAGGGATTTAGCGGGCGGAACATTTGGGACACCAAGTGGGTTAGGACCCGAAGACTTTTTTCGCTTCGGAGATTCAGTTATCACCTTGCCATTTTTGAAGTTGGACTCAAGGTCTTTAAATGACATATGCAGGTTGTTGAATGCAACATGCATTGCCTTAAAGCCGGCATGAGTCTGCCTCATAAATTGGGAAGTTTCCTTCACCACCTCGTTGCATGGCTCACAGTACCATTTCAGGCCTGTGTCAGCCAGCAAGCAGTCCCTAATTTTGGCTGTGAAGCCAGCACATTTCATGTGTATCATGTTATCACACAATCTACACAAAATAAAATCTTGGTTGTTTGTTCCAACCAATTTGCAATTAGTACTGCAGCAAACCAACATTATGAGTTTTTACAATAGAAAAATATAATTACTTATTTAAAACAATTGATATGCAATATCAAAACGCAGGTAATGTGCAAATTTAAGAGTAAGACAGTTTCGAGGCAATGAGCGCGACAAAACGGTAAAAAGACAAGAGAGAGAGAGAGCGTGAGCGCGTTGGCAAATGCAACGGCAAGTACACCGGATAAGAGCGGACGAAAGCTGCAGCAGACTGAATGCTGGGGAGCGAGAGCAAGAAAAATAAGCAAGGTGATTGTTGTTGGTGGACGAATACACAGATTAGACAAGAGCAGAAAAACGAATGTATATATGTACGTATGTTTTCTTTATTTTAAAGCAATGCAGCGTCAGTTCAGCTGCAAATTGAAAAGACTATTCAGTTTGCAATATTTTCTTATTCACACGTAAACATATACAAAGTATATCTGCGATCACTGATAGTATTAATTACCAAATAAAGCCGAAATACACACCGTAAACAACACAGGAAAATAATAAATTACTGAGAGCACTCAAAAACACAACCGTCACCAACGAAAGACAAACGATTAAGACAAACGATTAATATATATAAAACTTAGTGTAATAATTGTAAAAATGATTTAAGCCATTTTCTTAAATCATATGCAAATCTGAATTTCAACTAAATGAGATTGGCTACTCACCAAACCGGAAAACTTTAATTTTGTTAATAATAGATATACAAACTCTAAAATCATCATAGCACACATATTGAATTACGAGTATGATGGTGCTAACCTGAAATACAGTTTCTAGAAGGTGTGTATTAAGATGATTAAACGGATACATTTTTAGGAATTTTAAATGAGAATAAATCATGCAAATCTAGAAGTGAATTTTTGAAAATGAAAAGTACGTAGTAGGTTCGACTATGATATAAGTCTAGATGCGAACCCTAATAAATGTTTTGATTGTCATGTTTTGATCGAAGTCCCTTCGAATACTTTATACATTTTTTTTATTAACGTTTGGTGCTTGATTTCCATTTGTCAATTGTTTTTGTATCCACTGCATTTGTTTTGTGGGCTGGTGTGTGAGATGTTGTAGGTGTGAGCACTGGAAAGTAGCTAATAGAAATCAGGGGACATAAAGGCGGTGAAGAGTAAAACAAAACTTTCAGATGGTTACATGCAAGCCATACTTAATCTAGGTATGAGTTACTTATGCGTGTACGAGTGATGGTCCAGGTGATGTAGTTATCGCATGAAGGGCGCAGTGTAAAGCCTGAGGATAGCTTAGCCGTGGGGCCAAATGATGCGTCGAGTGTGTGAGTCTTAAACGAATGTGAGTGTGTTTGGTTTGGAGGACGCCAGGTTGTTGCAAACAGCGAAAGTACGTCGTAAGGGCACTAATTTTTATCTTGGGGCGGTCCAATTGTGATTAGAAGCGTTCCACGCGGCACCTCATTTACACTACCGTCGGTAAACAGCGGCTCACTATCGGGCATTGAGGGAATTGACCTTTTAACAGCTTAACCGGTTCCGGTTTTAAAAAGTTAAATAGTCATTGAATATCAATTTGAGGAAACATGTGATAAATCATGAAAATAAAAATATATAGAAGTAAAGCGAAGTAAAAAAGAAGAAAAGAAAAATAAATCATGAGCTGTAGCAGAAATAATTAAATAAAATAATAGTCAGCAAGCAAACAGGAGTATGTTAAGCCCATTTCATTAAGTAATGACACAATCTCAAAGTGCGTGAGAAACAGCCTTAGGGAAAGAACCAACTAAGAACCTAGACGAAATTATATAAGGCAGTTTTATCTTTCCATTAGTTTTGTAAACTGTATAACTTGACAAGCATAGCCAAGCAAATTGGTCTTTAAACTCTCTAAAACGAAAATGTATGAAATATATTACTGTTTATAGTTTAAATAGAATGCGTTCATGTGAAGTCTATTCTTGAAATGAGAATAAAAAACTTTGGAAGCCTATTAAGCTAAATTTTATCCTGGGGGTCTATTACACGCCTTATAGCAAATCAGTTTTAAAACGAAACGACAACCGAAGTTCATCGAAGAAAAACTAAACAGTCGCCGTGTTAGTCTATCAGAAAAAAAATTTAATATTTAAATTAGGTAAGTCAAATGACCTTAGAAATTAAAAAATAAAACGATATAAACAAACAAGGCAACCATCATCGGAAGGCAGAATGTATTGTATACAGTTATGTTAGCTAAATTATATAATTCACGGATCGGAACACAGTGGATTTGAAAAATTAATAAGCTGCAATCAAAAAAGCAAAAACCATCAAAAAGCTAGATTCTGAACAAAGTTCAATCTCGATAGCTAAAAATTGATAAAAATAGATTGCATAGGAACGGACGAACAGACCTAAAATTGGCTTGCACTTAAATTAAGAGCCAATGCATAAGAACAAAAAGCAAAAAAAAATAAATAAATAAAAATACAAAAAATAATTAAAACAAAATCAATAAACAATACCAAAATGGCCCTTTACACTATTTTGAAGTCTTACCAAGGCAAATGAAGTCAAAAAAAAAAATTGATGCCCTAAAAATATTTAAGCAATCAATCAGAACATAGTGAAGCTTAAATCTGGGAAGTAACCATATTCATATAAAGAACAACGTTATCTCGCTCTTTCAATGTCCGAGCTATAAACCACAAGAATCATAAAAGATTATAGCCTATCAAATACCGCTTTAACAAGCACTATAAGAATTTTCTGTGTTATCTTAACGAATAAAGGACTATTCTTGCGCACTCTCACGAATTATGTGGCTTAAAAAATAAAACCGAAAGTTTCTTTGATTATAATTTTGTATTGCTCTTGAGATGATGTTAGCACAATGTCCAAATGCATTAGTTGTCAGAATCAGAGCATGAACATTTGTTGGATTATCTAAATTCATAAGAAGAATGAAGTCTAAACGGTCTTAGAACCAGGACTCCTAGTCTACTGTTAATTACTGTAAATGACTGCGTTTTTTATGTTAGTGAAATTAAGAGTTAAAATAGGCTTAAGGCAAGTAGTGAAATCATAAAGTACATACTCTTACAAGAAACCTTCTACACACATGAAGTGCTCTACAATACAACCATATAAAGCAAGTTAAATCCTATCATACAGTTTCTTAAAATCAACCAAAATCTAAACCAAACCTTTTTGTCTGGAGCCTTCCCCAAACAAAACTCTATAAAAACCAGTCCTTACCTTAAAATTAGCACCAAAGGTCCAGCGGTAGTTAACGACTTATTCTAAGGAAATAGAAACCTCTGCAAATACCAACTTGCAATCAACGTGTGTTTAAACCAACCCGGTGTAAATTGACCTATATAATGATCAAAACATAATACAATTAAAAAAATTTAGTACGTTACCGCCCATTAAGAAAAACAGCTACTTTTTACATAGTCTTGACATTTGTCACATCACAACCTTATTTTGATATCACAATCTAGGAATAATACAAAGTTAATGAGAATAAAACATATAAGAACGGCTTCATGTATATAAGAATCTGTTTGCAGGTGTGCATTTTTGTGTTGTATTGGTGATGCGTGTATGGGCTGACGTGGTTGGTAAGTCCATTAGTAGGTCGTAGATAGGTGGGTAGTGTTGTGTAATGTTGGTGTTCGTTGGCGGCCTTGAGGTGCTAGAGTGTGTGGCTGTTGTTCCCTTTGATGTCGTTGTGGCTCCGTTTGATGTTGCTGTGTTGCTGATTTGTTTTGCTGTCGGGCTGGCTAGGATTTTTTCATAGCTGTTTCTTAGTTGGTGGCTGTGTCGGGTGTGGTATATGGTTAACGCTGTTTTGCGATCCACTTTTTCTGTTGTTTTTATCGCCACAAGTTTCTGTTGTTTTTGCAGTTTTCTTCAGGGCTTTTGCAGGTCGGTGTTAGGTGGCCAAAGCGCAGGCATCTTTTGCATTTTAGCGGCAATGGGATGTAAGGGCGCACTCTTACTCGTTCGTATCCTATTCTTATAGATTCTGGCACAGTGAGCGAGGCGAAAGTAATTGTGATGAGTCCGGTTTCGACCAGATTTTGTTCTTGTTTTTTGAGTATTTTGCGGACTTCGATTACGTTTTGTGTTTTTAGTTCTTCTAGTATTTCTGTTTGGTCAATGTTGCGCAGTTCGTTGTCGTATATAAATCCATTGGCTTGGTTAAGGGATTTGTGTTTAGCGACTGTATCTTCTATATGTGCCATGTTTTTCAGTTTGAGTAATTTTATTGCTTGTATGTTGTTTTTGGTTTTGACTAATAAGAAACCGGCGCGTGTT
Organism: Scaptomyza polygonia; assembly: GCA_035044585.1. NCBI lineage: Eukaryota > Metazoa > Arthropoda > Insecta > Diptera > Drosophilidae > Scaptomyza > Scaptomyza polygonia. The sequence goes on along the minus strand of JAWNNU010000819.1, from coordinate 20,384 downwards.
CTTTTGCAAGATTCGACTTCTCCTCCACATGTGTAGTGTATTGTTTTTTTAATAAGAAAGGGTGATACTTTTTCGAATGTTTCATTGTCTTTTCTGTTGATCACTATGTATTTTTGGCTGTCTATGTTTGCATATTTGGTGTAAATTGATGTTGTTATAAGTTTGTGAATGTCAGGCGGTTTTTCCATCGTTGTTATAGGGCTCGCGCCCTGCTCTCCGGTGTGTTCTTTGTGTTTTTGTATTTTTTGTATTTCGTAATGTGTACTTGTTTGTTTTTCGCTAGTTAGCTGATAAGATTTTTTTATTGCTCTTTGGGCACCAAAATAAACGCAGCGGTAACACGTCTTGTCTCCAAGAAGTTCAGAGTGAAACTGCACCAGCCAATATACTCGGTATACGTTAGAGGTCTGAATGAATGGCAAAAAGAAAAACATGTTCGAATGGACAAAGCGCAAAATGAGTTGAGTGAATGTGAATGTGCAAGACCGAACGGATTTGAGTGCCTTAGTGGGCTCGCGGAAGACTCGGCCGCACAACATTCAAACGAAAAAAGACGAATTGAATGAGTGGGAGAGCGTGAGAATTAGAGTTTGCGTTTTGAATGCATTCGAATGCCACGCCTTGTGATTGATTTGTTTTCGTGCGTAAGAAAAGAGAAGAGTGGAAAAAATAAAAGTCAATGTTATTTGATTTTATCAAGCTTATTACTATAAAGTATATACATACATAATATGTTATATTTAAATTTAATTTAAAGCTTTTCAGAAATTCAGTTTCTCGCGTTTAATGTTCGCTCCGAAGCCGCGCTGCTCGCTGGAATGCGGAATATTTTGCATGATTTCTTGTGCAAAAGAGGACAAAAGTTCACAGGCCTCCCCCACATGCATTACTTTAAATACAATAATAATCAACATAGTACTTAATGTAATATATGTATATAGAATAAGCATATGTTTAGCTGTAATAGTAAATGAAACAGAATGTAAGGTAACAGAAGGGCCGAACGGCCGGATCGGCGAAAAGCGAACAAAGTTTGCGTGGGCGCGCACAGCCCATGATCCAAGTGTCGGGATCCACAGGTGAAGAAGAGGCGCGCTTCGGCTGATCGCGAGAACAACAAATTAATCGGTAACCGGAGTACGGTCATTGCGGTCGGAAGCCGGAACCAGAATTGTTGAAAGTTGTACAAGTAGATAAAAGCTAAAAGTGAAACGCGGCAAAAGATTGAAGAAGGAAGTGCAAAAAGACACATCGAAGACACATAAAACCAACGTGGTCAAGTCCCCTGTCAATTGGGTATACATACATAATTACCACAACACGTTTGCCTTTATTATTATTGTGGACATAGTCACATATACAAAAAAGGAAAAACAGGAAAAACAGATATGTGAAGACGCATAATGATGATTTTACCGATGGCCTTCTAGAGTAAGGCCTACCACAAGTCAACCAGGCGCATGACTGTAGTAATAAAATGTTAGGTTTAAAATTTGTTTCTGATTTTGATTGTAGTAAAGTTAGTAGAGTACCCCCTCTAGTGCTTCCTGAAGATACCTACCATCCAACTTTAGAACTTTCCTTTGAACTTCTTAACTTTAGCCCAGCATCTAACAATTCTTTAAAGACCCGTTGTTTTCGTAAACTAACTTTACTTAATTTAATTACCTTCTTCAGCACACTAATTGGTCTCACCTATATTCTTGTAGTGATATAGAAACTGCCATTGCCATTTTTTACAGGACCTTGAATTCAGATTTGGATATCTGTGTTCCCTCACTGTCCCGTCAAGTGAAAATAAACCACCTTGGTTTACGAGGGAAGTATCAAAATTCAAAAACGTGAAGACATTATTATTATTTTATTGAGAGTGAAAACACTGCAACCAGATAGATCTATTGTGCCCCCTTTTTGGCCTATAGCTCTTCCATCAGACCTAGGTCTTGCATGAAGGCAAGTATTTTTGTTGGATCGGTGGTTTCTAAATCGCTAAGCTGCACAATGTGTTTTCCTAGAAAATTGCTATTTTTCCTTACTAATTCTACACATTCTGCTGTTATGTGCAAGGAGGATTCTTCTTCCATTCCGCAGAATCTTGGTGCTTTGCTAGGTGACCTTTTAGTCTATAATGTCCTGTCAGAAGACCGGTGAGTATCCTAAGTCTATTTTTACCCATTGATATTACTTGCTTAAGCCGTTTGAGGTTATAGCTACCCAAAAGAAGCTTTGCTTGTCTGAGTCCTGGTGTCCTTGCCCAGCTCATTCTCATTCATACCTAACGAACTACCTTTGATTTAATTACAGTCTTACTTAGTGCCATTATAGCTGCTTGGCTATCGGGTAACATGGCTATATCTCTATTCCGATAGTTGCGCTTTAAATTAAAGTCCACATACCTTCCTATTGTACAAACCTCAGCTTGAAATATGCTGGTGTGCATACATATGGGCTCATGGTAAATTAGCCGAGGGCCCACCACACCAAGACCAGAGCCTTGTTGTGTTAGGGACCCATCGGTGTACCGTTTAAAAGAGTGCGGCTTCATGTTGTGGACCTCTTCTAGAGATGTCCACTCCTTTTTGTTGCACAGGTGAACTTGAAACTTTTGCGCGAACATATGTTCGGCTTACATGCCAGTAAGGGACTTTCACCCGATAGCATATCTGCCTCTACTCGACTAAGAATATGTCCACTCCCAACTCCTACAACGAACATTCCTAAGGGTTACCTTCTGTTGTAGTCTAATTGTGTGATTGAAAGGTGTTTACTTCAACAGAACCTAAAGTGCTGATGTGGGACAGGTCCTCATCGCTCCCGTGATTGCTACACATGCCATCCTCTGTAGCTTTTGAAGCTGCTTCTGCACAGTGATTTGCTGTGCTTTATCCCCCCATGCATTTCTGGTACCGATGAACTAGTGAGACAGTTCTGAGGTGGGCAAGCTGAGGCCACCGGACGGGTCGCAGGTTGCGGATAGCGCAAGGCCTCTAGTAGAGGTTAGCTGCGAATAGCGACTTGTCGTGAAAAAGCAGTCCCGGACAACAGCGGGTACCACACCGCTGGTGGGACCGACAAGGCGCTTGTCTGACCGCCTTCTTAATATTGTCTTACACAGACCTTTCTCCTACATTTGCTCCTACCCAACTCCAAACCCCCAGATCTCAGAAAGGGCAGTGGTGACGTCCTATGGCAAGGGTGCCATTTCACCCCCCTAATGCCAGAGTGTTATGTGGTCCGTGCTCATTGGCTGGTTTGCAGTCAGGGGTATCCGACTGTATTTGAACGGAGCCTCACCGATACCTGGCCGCCTCGGTGAGCATTTCTGGCCCCGGCGTGTTAGTGAGGCTATGACACACCGGTACTACTTTCCCCTACACTCGTGGGATCTCTTATGGACAACAAAAAATTTCTAAATAACATGCGGGGCTTAACCGCTACACAGACAGCAGAGCGGATGGAAGGGGTGGCTCTGGACGAAGGTGGCAAGCTGACGCTGCGCAGGGGCCAGGCCCCTAACTCCAAGAGCACTGCTCAGCCGAGGGGCTCGTCCCCTCTAAGAGTGCAGAGACTTTCAAGTCTCCAGTGGCGGTCAAGGAAGCCACCCTACGAACGGACGCAGGGGGTGGGTCTGCAGTGCCTGGCACTGCGCCGGTGGCTGCCCTGCGGGCTAAATTAGCAAGCGGGGGAGACGCCGCAACACCCTCTTCTGTTCCTCAGAAGAGCCTGCAGAAGAAGACGCCTCTACCGGCACCAGGCCAGCCTGGCGGCTCTGACGACCCGCTAAGGCAAGGCCTCAGCGGAGCCGGGCGCAAATGGTACCACAGGTACCTCGAGCGTGGGTTTGAACCCCAAGAGGCACGCAGGCGTGCACTGGAGCACCGGGCCCCGACCGCGTCTCCAGTACAGCGTAGTGACGGCCAGGCCGTGGCGGGAAAAAAGCGACAGCTCAACCATACGTCGCCTACAAAACTCCCCAAGGAGGACTTCAAGAGAGCGAAGGGCAGAGGCAACACAGCTCCTGAGGGCCAAGGAACCTCACTTGGTTCGAAGCGACCGAAGGCGGCCACGTACGCCAGTATAGCCAAGGGTATTAACCTAGCCATACTGGCCCGTGACTTCCCGAGGAAGCGGCTGAGCAAGGAGGAGCTGTCTGCGGTTGAGACAGCCCTTGTCGAAGAGATGATGTAGGGCTGGACCGCCAGCCTGAACTTCAATGGCATCCAATTCCGGGATGGGCTAGTCCTAGTGGACTGTCTGGACGAGAATGCCAGAAAGTGGCTGGAACTGAAGGCGCCCAGCATCAGTGCCGCGGTGGGAGTTGAACTCCGTACATGCCCGCAAGCAGAAATACCGCAAGCTAACATCGTGACGGTATACCTGCCACGCACGGCTGGGGAGACTGTGGAGAAATCCCTTGGGTTGCTCACTGAGCAAAACAAGGGCCCCCTCACTGAGACGTGGCGCTTGCTCAGGCGCCTAGAGACCAAGGGCGGCAAAGTGCTAACGCTTGGGCTGGAGGATGAGGCCCTCACGCGTCTCAAAAGCAGAGACATGCTGGTAAGCTTCAGATTCGGCCAACTGAAGTGCCTACACAAGAAGCAAGTCGTGATGGAGACGGTTGCAAAGGTGCTTGCAGACGATGTGCCTGGCACTTCATCTGAAGCCAAAGCAGCACCCACCTGCCCCGATGAGGCAGCAGAAGCCGAAGCCATTGCAGCCTGGGAAGCCGAGTTGGACTCGACCCTGTCGCGGCTTCACCTGGGCAACGAGGAAGACCACGTGCGTGACGAGCAGCCATCCGATGATGAGCAGACACCCACCTGGACGCTGTCAGAAGCATATCTGACGCTCTCGGAGGGGAACCGGAGCTCTAAGGATGGGGGCCACCAACGTGGCACAGATCAACCTGCATCACGCGAGGGCAGCTTCGGCTGTCATCAGTAGGTTGATCTCCAGGTCTGACCTGGGGCTGGTGCTCATTCAGGAGCCATGGGTCGTCAGAGGCAGAATCTGCGGCCTTAACCATGTAAGTTCGCAACTTGTTGCAGACTTTAGGGAGACATCACCAAGAGCTTGCATCCTGGTGCGAAAGAACACTAACTTTCTTTGTCTCTCCAAATTTCTCAGTAGGGATCTTGTAGCGGTGCAAATCACTGGCGAGTCCGGAAGTTTTGTGGTGGCATCAGCCTACTTCCCGGGTGACACTGCACAAGCCCCTCCAACAGAGGTTCAGGATCTGGTGGCACACTGCAGCAGCAATAGACTCCCCTTGCTGATGGGATGCGACGCTAACGCGCACAGTGTAGCGTGGGGCAGCACTGGAAATAACAGTAGATGTGAGTGCTTACATGACTATCTTGTAGCTAGTGACCTTACGGTGTTCAATTTGGGGTCTGAACCCACTTTTATCACTAAAAATAGAGCCGAAGTGCTTGACATTACTTTCGGCAACGGGGGGGCCTCCCAGTTGGTCAGCAATTGGAGGGTCTCAACAGAACCGTCAATGTCGGATCACAGGATCATCCTCTTCGACATTATCAGTAATTTCAGGTTTAGCAAAGTCATCAGGAATCCTCGGCGAACCGACTGGACTCTCTACCAGTCCTGCCTCGGCTTAAATCTGAGCAGACTGAAACACAGTAAGAGGGTCTCTTCTCATGAAGAGCTAGAGCAACTCTCAGTAGACATGGGTGAGACGATTCTGAATGCCTACCATTCAAGTTGTCCAGCCAAATCCATAGTGTCCAACAGGGACAACCCTTGGTGGAATAAAAAGCTAGGGATACTTCGGGTAGAAGTTACGAAGCTGTTTAATACAGCCAAAAAGAATAGTGACAGGTGGGAGCTGTACACCAAGAAACTAACAGAATACAACAAAGAAATCCGGTACAGCAAGCGTGCTCACTTCCGGAGTTTTTGCTGTAACATAGAGCAGGCTACACCAGCCGTTAGAGTCTTTAAGGCAATCTCGAAAGGCAAAGTGCTGTCCGAGCTCTGTCTAAAAAAGCCAGATGGTTCCTTTACGGAAAATGAGGTGGAGAAGGCAGAACTTCTCCTGCAAACTCACTTTCCACGATGTAGAACCATCCCCAACACTGACAATTGCTACGTTACGGTCCCCATCAGGAGACCGGACTGGAGCCTGGCTGCAGCCATTATAACAGAGCAAAAGATTAAATGGGCTATTGGATCGCTCAGTCCCTACAAGGCCCCAGGTACGGATGGAATCCTTCCCGTCCATCTTCAGAAGGGGATAGAACAGCTAATGGTTTTCCTCATTCGACATCCTGACATCCTTCCTGCTAAAAACCCTCGAAAAGCTAGTGGACATTTACATTAGAACATCGCACCTAATGTCAAGTCCCTTGCATGATCATCAGCATGCCTATAGAGTAGGTAAGTCAACCGAATCGGCTCTCCTAGATCTAGTAAACAGCCTCCAATGCTCAGTGAGGGCCAAAGAGGTTGCTCTCTGTGCCTTTATGGACATAGAGGGTGCATTCGATAACACATCACATGATGTTGTGGCTAGGGCGCTTCAGAATAAAGGGGTTGAGCCAGGACTCACTCTCTGGCTAGGCAAACTCCTTGACACTAGAATAGCGGAAGTCACTGTCAACAATTTGACGGTCAGGGCCCAAACCACCAGAGGCTGTCCACAGGGGGGTGTCCTATCACCTCTCCTCTGGAGTCTCGTGGTGGACGAGCTACTAGTTAAACTAACAGATAATGGTTTTGAATGCCAAGGCTACGCCGATGACATTACCATTGTCTGCAAAGGCAAATTCGTGAACACGCTATGCGATAGAATCACGCTGGGATTTAGACTTTGCTTGGACTGGTGGAGTGACGTGGGGCTGAACATTAATCCAGCAAAAACCACAATTGTCGCTTTCACAAATCGGTACAAGCTAAAATCCATAAGACCCATATCTATTGGGGGGACGTTAATCCCACTCTCTACGGAGACAAAGTATCTGGGGATAATACTAGACAGGAGACTACTATGAAAACAGCATGTAGAGCATGTGGTACGCAAGGCCACACTGGCTCTAATGAGTTGTAGAACTCTCGCAGGGAAAAATTGGGGGGTGTCCCCTAAAATCTTTTTGTGGATGTACACAGCAATGGTGAGGCCCTTAATCAGCTACGGCGCTGTGGTCTGGGCGAGTCGTGTAAACCTTGAGGTTACTAAACGGCAACTGGGTAAACTCCAGAGACTTGCCTGCACGTGCATCTCGGGCGCAATGCGTACTTGCTCGTCCTCAGCACTGGACGTACTGCTAGGACTTTTGCCTCTGACTTCCGTCACGAGTGCAACTGGCACACTGTTGGCCTTTCCGCAAGATGCGCAGATGGCCCTTTTTAGTTTCGTGAAGCTTTTTAAAACGGAGCTCAGTAATAAAGCAGAGTGGACTAGTCTGTCGACCACCTATAATGTGAAACCACATGCTATTAGATGGTATACGGACGGATCACTAACAGATAAGGGTGCTGGAGCTGGGATCTGCGGACCCCGGCTCAAGTATCATGAACCCCTTGGCAAATTCGCCAGCATATTCCAAGCTGAAGTGCATGCGGTTGAAAATGTGCCTCCAGTAACATCGAGAGGGGATACTTTCATAGAGACATAGCCATTTTCTCTGACAGCCAGGCAGCGATCAAAGCACTCAGTGCTCACAAGATCGTCTCCAAGCTGGTGTGGCAATGTATAGAAACATTCAACAAGTTGAGCAGTTCCAACACAGTCACCATCTATTGGGTACCAGGACATGCGGGCATTCCCGGCAATGAGGTTGCCGATATCTTGGCCAGGAAAGGCGCTAGCACTCCCTTCCAAGTCCCTGAACCTTTCTGTGGGCTAGGACCAGGGACTATCAGTCAGAGCAGTCGCATCGATCTGCTTAATGCTTGCGAGGATGCTTGGCGGTCTTTGCAGGGGGCAAGACAGAGCAAGCGACTGCTAGGTAGCTATAACAAGAGGAGAACTGAAGACTGTCTGAAACTGAGCAAAGGATCACTTCGGATAGTCACGGCTTTCTTGACCGAGCATTGCAGAATGCGCAAACATCTGCACATTCTCAAGTTAGGGGAAGACAGTCTTTGTAGAATGTGTCTGGAGGGGGATGAGACTCCAGAGCACTTACTTGAGGAGTGTCCCGCCATCAGTCGACTGAGGCTCTCTCTTTTGGGGAGCCTCTCATTGTCTACAGAGGAGATGAGGGATCTCAGACCATGCCACATCATCGCGTTCCTGCGATCGATTGGGCTATTCGGGGAGATGTAACTCACATAAAGTAAGAGGGCACAATAGATCCTAGAGGTCGCAGTGCACAATACTCATTCAACAATAATAATAATAATTCCCCCATGCAATCACTCCGTACGTGAGCATTGGCCTTACTACCATAAGGTATAGCCATCTTATTATCTTTGGTGATGTTCCCATGACTTCCCGGATATGCTACGACACGTATGCAGCACATCACAATCGTATTCTGAACATGGGTGCCAGTTTAGTTTACTGTCAAAAGTGACTCCAAGATACTTTACTTCCTTGCTTGTTTCTATTGGACTCCCTGCGAGCCTAATCTCCCTCATCTTTTGTAGCTTGTATCTTCTGGTGAACAGAACGATGATTGTTATTGTAAGGTTAAGGTTGAGACCAACTTTCCTACACCAATCGTGCGTGATCCTTAGTCGCAGTTGAACAGTGTCACAAAGAATTTCTTCATACTTGCCCCTAGCTATTATCACAATGTCATCTGCATAGCCCTGACATTAGATACCCCTGTTGGCAAGTCTTCTTACTACTTAGTAGTTAATTTACCAGTATACTCCATAAGAGAGGTGATAAAGCCCCCCCGGACAGCCCCTTGTGGCTGTTACTGTTACGGTACTATCTTGTATAGATGCCGTAGCCTATCTGGACCTTAGTAGGGATGAAATCTATCTACTGGTTGTGCTGTTCAGCCCTCTTCTATTCAAGGTGTCTTTGACAGCATCATAAAATGTATTGTCGAAAGCACCTTCAATGTCTAAAAATGCACAGACTCCTACTTCTTTATTTACTACTGCGGCTCTTACAGGGCAGTGTTCGAAGACCTACCTGTCCTGTATGCATGCTGCGTTGCCTGCAGTTGACTCTGTGTAAGCGGAGTAATCCTAATATTATGGGTCTGAAGGACTTTGGGCTGGTGATATCTTTCTTCCCAATCTTGGGGATGAAGACCACCGTAGCTCTACTCCAAGTGCTTGGTATATGACCAAGTGCTAGGCTACTGACCAGGATTTTCCTTAGAGTGGGTAGGAGAATTTCCAGTCCCTGCCAGTCCAGACCAGGAGATTTGTAAGGCTGGAAGGATCTAATTGCCCACTTTATTTTCTCCACTGTTACCACCGACTTGGCGCATGTCCAGTCCCTGGCCGTTGTTCTGTACTGAACTCCTGTTTCATGTGATTCGGTCTGTTGCGAGGGGATAATCCCTGGGAAGTGCGTCATAAACAGAAGCTCTAGACTTTGCATATTAGTGCTCGTTTATGAATTATCACTACGCTTCAGCGCTTGATTAGCCTCCGGTGCCCGCTTTGATAATGCTCTATGCAGCCGGGCACCTTCTGTCGTACTTGCTATGCTTTCGCAGAAGTCACTATAGTTCTTATAGTTGGCCTTCCTAATCTCCTTGCTCTAGGAGGTGTAGGTGAGGCTTTCGCGGTATATGTCCCATGACCCGTCTCTTTAGGCGTTATGGAAGAGGTGACGAGTGGTGAGACGCAGTCTCTCAAGACTGTCGTTCCACCATGGGGCATCTTTTTCTTAACGCGTTCTCCCTAATAATTTGTATTTGTCCTTGTCCTGTGGTTAGAGTGCAGTTGCAGTTGTGCTTTCTGCAAACATGCAGGTGGTTGCATTTTGTGCTAGAGAGGGTGGCGCCTGAGTAGTCATTCCAGTTTGTTGTTATGTTAAGGATGGGGATTAGGTTTATGTTTATGTTTTTGTCATTTTTTAGTTTTATTATGAGGTTGAAATCGTCCCCGTATGCGCTTAAGCTTATATTTGGGTGTTAGGTGAGCATTACGGTAAGCTTGTTGTATGCTATTAGAAACAGCACTACCGAGTGGGGTGATCCCTGGGGAATGCCGTTGGGGATGGGGTTGAAAGAGGAAAAGGCTGAGTGTATGCGCACTGTTGTTTCGCGATTGCTCATAAAGTTTTTTACATAGCTAGGTATTTTTTTTCCCGTTTTCCACTCTGTTAGTTGGTCGAGGATTGTGTGGACTCCTATTCTGTCGAAGGCTCTAGCAAAGTCAAGGGATATAATTGATGTGTGGTTTTTTTTTGGAGATGCATCTAGCTAGTAGATAGTCTTCTTGGAGTAGACTATCTAAAGTTGATTTTCCATTTTTAAAACCAGTTTGGCTGTTATGGATGAGTTAATCATTAGAAACAAATCACCACAGCCGCTTTGCTATTATTTTGTCTAAGATTTTGGAAAGGCTTGGATTAAGTGATATGGGTCGGTATGCGTTTAGTGAGGAATTGTCTGCGCTGGGTTTTAGGATGGGAATTGTAATGCTGTTTTTATAGGCTTGGGGGATGAAGTTGTTCAGTATGGCGTTTATGTTTAGGTTTATGAATCTGTTTATTGTTGTTTTGTCAAGACTTTTCATCATTGTATAGTTAATTCTGTCCAGTCCGGGCGTGTTACCTTTGAGTGTGTTGAGTGCTGCTGTAAATTCTATAAAGATAATTGGCTGTTCGATTTCTAACGTTCTATTTTTGGGGAGGTAGGTGTGATTGTGTGTGTTGTTCAGTGCTGTGTATTTTGCTTTTGTGAGTTTGGTAGTAAAGTTCTGGTCGGATGCTAGTTCTGAAATGTTTTTGCAAAAAAGCTCTGCAATTTCTTGTTTGTTGGTATGGTGTGTGTTTGTGTTAGGGTTAAGGATGCAGTGGATGTGTTTTTGAGGGTTAAGTCCACAAAGTCTTCTGATGTTGTTCCAAATTTTTTTGGTGGCGTGTCTAGGGCTATTTGCTCAGTGAATTGCTTAGTACAGTTTTTTTGTTGAGTTTTTTAGGGTTAGTCTAAATAGTGCATTAGCTTTTTGATGTGTTAACATCTGTAGGCACGGGTACCCATTTCTGCCATTTGATAATACATGCAAACAATGCAGCGTGCCACTCTGCAACGTGGGCCAATGCAGCGGCCGCGATGTAACGAGCTCGACCGACGAACAAATTTAGCGTGCAGTCGTGGACCGACTGCAAAAATTAAAAAAAAAAAAAAATCATCTGAGTATGTTTGTATTAGTGTAGCGGCAGAGAATAACTATAAAATACAAAGTCTTGCTAACGATGTGTCCAAGTTTGAAGGGTAGTATAAACTTAATATGAACTTTGTGCAATTGAATAGCAAAACTTGAGATTCTTTAATATAATTTCAATTTTGCATGTTTGTTTATATTCTAGCATTGTTTATTGTTCATATTCTAGCATAAACAATATATATATTAAAATCAAATATTAGAGTTTTCATTGACAATTATTGAATATTGGTTCGAGGCGTATTTTTTCTTTGTGCAGCTTGTGCGTCTCAGCTACGACAAGCCAGCACGTTGTTGTTTTTTTCAGTTTCCCTTTGCGGTCAGCGGCCCGTCGATTAAAGGAGAGGCGGCGGGTCAGCGGACAGCAAGAACAGTAAAAAGTTGTTGGTACATATTGTATGCAAGTGCGTTTGAAACATATATTTCTGGCTGTGCCTGCTTATCGAGGTTTTTCTTATTTTTGATATTTTTCCTTTTTCTGTGTCGGCGGCAAACGCACGCTTACATTTACGTATGTACCAATGCACTACTGAATACACTTTCGTAATTTGTGTACATCTTTGCATAACTGTATGCCAATGATTGTTAGAAAGTGTCATAGGATAAAAATTGGGAAGTGTATGTATGATCAGCAATACCAAAACTCATATTTGACTGCCTTGGAGGGCAAAATCTTGTTTCCTTTGAACTTCTTAAGTTTAGCCCAGCATTTTAAAATTCTTTAAAAACCCGTTGTTTTCGTAAAACTAACTTTACTTAATTTAATTACCTTCTTCAGCACACTAATTGGTCTCACCTATATTCTTGTAGTGTTATAGAAACTGCCATTGCCATTTTTTACAGGACCTTGAATTCACATTTGGATATCTGTGTTCCCCTCACTGTTCCGTCAAGTGAAATTAAACCACCTGGGTTTACGAGGGAACTATCCAAATTCAAAAACGTGAAGACATTATTATTATTTTATTGGGAGTGAAAACACTGCAACCAGATAGATCTATTGTGCCCCCTATAGCTCTTCCATCAGACCCAGGTCTTGCATGAAGGCAAGTATTTTTGTTGGATCGGTGGTTTCTAAATCGCTAAGCTGCACAATGTGTTTGCTGTGCTGTATTTGAACGGAGCCTCACCGATACCTGGCCGCCTCGGTGAGCATACCTGGCCCCGGCGTGTTAGTGAGGCTATGACACACCGGTACTATTTTCCCCTACACTCGTGGGATCTCTTATGGACAACAAAAAACTTCTAAATAACATGCGGGGCTTAACCGCTACACAGACAGCAGAGCGGATGGAAGGGGCGGCTCTGGACGAAGGTGGCAAGCTGACGCTGCGCAGGGGCCAGGCCTCTAACTCCAAGAGCACTGCTCAGCCGAAGGGCTCGTCCCCTCTAAGAGTGCAGAGACTTTCAAGTCTCCAGTAGCGGTCAAGGAAGCCACCCTACGAACGGACGCAGGGGGTGGGTCTGCAGTGCCTGGCACTGCGCCGGTGGCTGCCCTGCGGGCTAAATTAGCAAGCGGGGGAGACGCCGCAACACCCTCTTCTGTTCCTCAGAAGAGGCTGCAGAAGAAGACGCCTCTACCGGCACCAGGCCAGCCTGGCGGCTCTGGCGACCCGCTAAGGCAAGGCCTCAGCGGAGCCGGGCGCAAATGGTACCACAGGTACCTCGAGCGTGGGTTCGAACCCCAAGAGGCACGCAGGCGTGCACTGGAGCACCGGGCCCCGACCGCGTCTCCAGTACAGCGTAGTGACGGCCAGGCCGTGGCGGGAAAAAAGCGACAGCTCAACCATACGTCGCCTACAAAACTCCCCAAGGAGGACTTCAAGAGAGCGAAGGGCAGAGGCAACACAGCTCCTGAGGGCCAAGGAACCTCACTTGGTTCGAAGCGACCGAAGGCGGCCACGTACGCCAGTATAGCCAAGGGTATTAACCTAGCCATACTGGCCCGTGACTTCCCGAAGAAGCGACTGAGCAAGGAGGAGCTGTCTGCGGTTGAGACAGCCCTTGTCGAAGAGATGATGTAGGGCTGGACCGCCAGCCTGAACTTCAATGGCATCCAATTCCGGGATGCGCTAGTCCTAGTGGACTGTCTGGACGAGGATGCCAGAAAGTGGCTGGAACTGAAGACGCCCATCATCAGTGCCGCGGTGGGAGTTGAACTCCGTACATGCCCGCAAGCAGAAATACCGCAAGCTAACATCGTGACGGTATACCTGCCACGCACGGCTGGGGAGACTGTGGAGAAATCCCTTGGGTTGCTCACTGAGCAAAACAAGGGCCCCCTCACTGAGACGTGGCGCTTGCTCAGGCGCCTAGAGACCAAGGGCGGCAAGGTGCTAACGCTTGGGCTGGAGGATGAGACCCTCACGCGTCTCAAAAGCAGAGACAGGCTGGTAAGCTTCAGATTCGGCCAACTGAAGTGCCTACACAAGAAGCAAGTCGCGATGGAGACGGTTGCAAAGGTGCTTGCAGACGATGTGCCTGGCACTTCATCTGAAGCCAAAGCAGCACCCACCTGCCCCGATGAGGCAGCAGAAGCCGAAGCCATTGCAGCCTGGGAAGCCGAGTTGGACTCGACCCTGTCGCGGCTTCACCTGGGCAACGAGGAAGACCACGTGCGTGACGAGCAGCCATCCGATGATGAGCAGACACCCACCTGGACGCTGTCAGAAGCATATCTGACGCTCTCGGAGGGGAACCGGAGCTCTAAGGATGGGGGCCACCAACGTGGCACAGATCAACCTGCATCACGCGAGGGCAGCTTCGGCTGTCATCAGTAGGTTGATCTCCAGGTCTGACCTGGGGCTGGTGCTCATTCAGGAGCCATGGGTCGTCAGAGGCAGAATCTGCGGCCTTAACCATGTAAGTTCGCAACTTGTTGCAGACTTTAGGGAGACATCACCAAGAGCTTGCATCCTGGTGCGAAAGAACACTAACTTTCTTTGTCTCTCCAAATTTCTCAGTAGGGATCTTGTAGCGGTGCAAATCACTGGCGAGTCCGGAAGTTTTGTGGTGGCATCAGCCTACTTCCCGGGTGACACTGCACAAGCCCCTCCAACAGAGGTTCAGGATCTGGTGGCACACTGCAGCAGCAAACGACTCCCCTTGCTGATGGGATGCGACGCTAACGCGCACAGTGTAGCGTGGGGCAGCACTGGAAATAACAGTAGATGTGAGTGCTTACATGACTATCTTGTAGCTAGTGACCTTACGGTGTTCAATTTGGGGTCTGAACCCACTTTTATCACCAAAAATAGAGCCGAAGTGCTTGACATTACTTTCGGCAACGGGGGGGCCTCCCAGTTGGTCAGCAATTGGAGGGTCTCAACAGAACCGTCAATGTCGGATCACAGGATCATCCTCTTCGACATTATCAGTAATTTCAGGTTTAGCAAAGTCATCAGGAATCCTCGGCGAACCGACTGGACGCTCTACCAGTCCTGCCTCGGCTTAAATCTGAGCAGACTGAAACACAGTAAGAGGGTCTCTTCTCATGAAGAGCTAGAGCAACTCTCAGTAGACATGGGTGAGACGATTCTGAATGCCTACCATTCAAGTTGTCCAGCCAAATCCATAGTGTCCAACAGGGACAACCCTTGGTGGAATAAAAAGCTAGGGATACTTCGGGCAGAAGTTACGAAGCTGTTTAATACAGCCAAAAAGAATAGTGACAGGTGGGAGCTGTACACCAAGAAACTAACAGAATACAACAAAGAAATCCGGTACAGCAAGCGTGCTCACTTCCGGAGTTTTTGCTGTAACATAGAGCAGACTACACCAGCCGTTAGAGTCTTTAAGGCAATCTCGAAAGGCAAAGTGCTGTCCGAGCTCTGTCTAAAAAAGCCAGATGGTTCCTTTACGGAAAATGAGGTGGAGAAGGCAGAACTTCTCCTGCAAACTCACTTTCCACGATGTAGAACCATCCCCAACACTGACAATTGCTACGTTACGGTCCCCATCAGGAGACCGGACTGGAGCCTGGCTGCAGCCATTATAACAGAGCAAAAGATTAAATAGGCTATTGGATCGCTCAGTCCCTACAAGGCCCCAGGTACGGATGGAATCCTTCCCGTCCATCTTCAGAAGGGGAGAGAACAGCTAATGGTTTTCCTCATTCGACATCCTGACATCCTTCCTGCTAAAAACCCTCGAAAAGTTAGTTGAGATTCACATTAGAACATCGGACCTAATGTCAAGTCCCTTGCATGGTCATCAGCATGCCTATTGAGTAGGTAAGTCGACCGAATCGGCTCTCCTAGATCTAGTAAACAGCCTCCAATGCTCAGTGAGGGCCAAAGAGGTTGCTCTCTGTGCCTTTATGGACATAGAGGGTGCATTCGATAACACATCACATGATGTTGTGGCTAGGGCGTTTCAGAATAAAGGGGTTGAGCCAGGACTCACTCTCTGGCTAGGCAAACTCCTTGATACTAGAATAGCGGAAGTCACTGTCAACAATTTGACGGTCAGGGCCCAAACCACCAGAGGCTGTCCACAGGGGGGTGTCCTATCACCTCTCCTCTGGAGTCTCGTGGTGGACGAGCTACTAGTTAAACTAACAGATAATGGTTTTGAATGCCAAGGCTACGCCGATGACATTACCATTGTCTGCAAAGGCAAATTCGTGAACACGCTATGCGATAGAATCACGCTGGGATTTAGACTTTGCTTGGACTGGTGGAGTGACGTGGGGCTGAACATTAATCCAGCAAAAACCACAATTGTCGCTTTCACAAATCGGTACAAGCTAAAATCCATAAGACCCATATCTATTGGGGGGACGTTAATCCCACTCTCTACGGAGACAAAGTATCTGGGGATAATACTAGACAGGAGACTACTATGAAAACAGCATGTAGAGCATGTGGTACGCAAGGCCACACTGGCTCTAATGAGTTGTAGAACTCTCGCAGGGAAAAATTGGGGAACAGATGAGGGTGCTGGAGCTGGGATCTGCGGACCCCGCCTCAAATATGATGAACCCCTTAGCAGATTCGCTAGCATATTCCAAGCGGAAGTGCATGCGATTGAAAGATGTGCCTCCAGTAAACATCGAGAGGGGATACGCTCATAGAGACATTGCCATTTTCTCTGACAGCCAGGCAGCGATCAAAGCACTCAGTGCTCACAAGATCGTCTCCAAGCTGGTGTGGCAATGTATAGAAACACTCAACAGGTTGGGCAGTTCCAACACAGTCACCATCTATTGGGTACCAGGACATGCGGGCATTCCCGGCAATGAGGTTGCCGATATCATGGCCAGGAAAGGCGCTAGCACTCCCTTCCAAGGCCCTGAACCTTTCTGTGGGCTAGGACCAGGGACTATCAGTCAGAGCAGTCGCATCGATCTGCTTAATGCTTGCGAGGATGCTTGGCGGTCTTCGCAGGGGGCAAGACAGAGCAAGCGACTGCTAGGTAGCTATAACAAGAGGAGAACTGAAGACTGTCTGAAACTGAGCAAAGGATCTCTTCGGATAGTCACGGGTTTCTTGACCGGGCATTGCAGAATGCGCAAGCATCTGCACATTCTCAAGTTAGGGGAATGCAATCACTCCGTACGTGAGCATTGGCCTTACTACCATAAGGTATAGCCATCTTATTATCTTTGGTGATGTTCCCATGACTTCCCGGCTATGCTACGACACGTATACAGCGCTCTGGAGCACTTCACAATCGTATTCTGAACATGGGTGCCAAAGTTTAATTTACTGTCAAAAGTGACTCCAAGGTACTTAACTTCCTTGTTTGTTTCTATTGGACTCCCTGCGAGCCTAATCTCCCTCATCTTTTGTAGCTTGTATCTTCTGGTGAACGGAACGATGATTGTTATTGTAAGGTTTAGATTGAGACCAACTTCCCTACACCAATCATGCGTGATCCTTAGTCGCAGTTGAACAGTGTCACAAAGAATTTCTTCATACTTGCCCCTAGCTATTATCACAATGTCATCTGCATAGCCCTGACATTAGATACCCCTGTTGGCAAGTCTACTTAGTAGTTAATTTACCAGTATACTCCATAAGAGAGGTGATAAAGCCCCCCCGGACAGCCCCTTGTGGCTGTTACTGTTACGGTACTATCTTGTATAGATGCCGTAGCCTATCTGGACCTTAGTAGGGATGAAATCCATCTACTGGTTGTGCTGTTCAGCCCTCTTCTATTCAAGGTGTCTTTGACAGCATCATGAAATGTGTTGTCGAAAGCACCTTCAATGTCTAAAAATGCACAGACTGCTACTTCTTTATTTACTACTGCGGCTCTTACAGGGCAGTGTCCGAAGATCTACCTGTCCTGTATGCGTGCTGCGTTGCCTGCAGTGGACTCTGTGTAAGCGGAGTAATCCTAATATTATGGGTCTGAAGGACTTTGGGCTGGTGATATCTTTCTTCCCAATCTTGGGGATGAAGACCACCGTAGCTCTACTCCAAGTGCTTGGTATATGACCAAGTGCTAGGCTACTGACCAGGATTTTCCTTAGAGTGGGTAGGAGAATTTCCAGTCCCTGCCAGTCCAGACCAGGAGATTTGTAAGGCTGGAAGGATCTAATTGCCCACTTTATTTTCTCCACTGTTACCACCGACTTGGCGCATGTCCAGGCGCTGGCCGTTGTTCTGTACTGAACTCCTGTTACATGTGATTCGGTCTGTTGCGAGGGGATACTCCCTGGGAAGTGCGTCTCAAACAGAAGCTCTAGACTTTGCATATTAGTGCTCGTTTATGAATTATCACTACGCTTCAGGGCTAGATTAGCCTCCGGTGCCCGCTTTGATAATGCTCTATGCAGCCGGGCACCTTCTGTCGTACTTGCTATGCTTTCGCAGAAGTCACTATAGTTCTTATAGTTGGCCTTCCTAATCTCCTTGCTCTAGGAGGTGTAGGTGAGGCTTTCGCGGTATATGTCCCATGACCCGTCTCGTTAGGCGTTATTGAAGAGGTGACGAGTGGTGAGCCGCAGTCACTCAAGACTGTCGTTCCACCATGGGGCATCTTTTTCTTAACGCGTTCTCCCTAATAATTTGTATTTGTCCTTGTCCTGTGGTTAGAGTGCAGTTGCAGTTGTGCTTTCTGCAAACATGCAGGTGGTTGCATTTTGTGCTAGTGAGGGTGGCGCCTGAGTAGTCATTCCAGTTTGTTGTTGTGTTAAGGATGGGGATTAGGTTTATGTTTATGTTTTTGTCATTTTTTAGTTTTATTATGAGGTTGAAATCGTCCCCGCATGCGCTTAAGCTTATGTTTGGGTGTTAGGTGAGCATTACGGTAAGCTTGTTGTATGCTATTACAAATAGCTCTACCGAGAGGGGTGATCACTGGGGAATGCCGTTGGGGATGGGGTGGAAAGAGAAAAAGGCTGAGTGTATGCGCACTGTTGTTTCGCGATTGCTCATAAAGTTTTTTACATAGCTGGTATTTTTTGTCCCGTTTTCCACTCTGTTAGTTGGTCGAGGATTGTGTGGACTCCTATTCTGTCGAAGGCTCTCGCAAAGTCAAGGGATATAATTGATGTGTGGTTTTTTTTTGGAGATGCATCTAGCTAGTAGATGGTCTTCTTGGAGTAGACTATCTAAAGTTGATTTTCCATTTTTAAAACCAGTTTGGCTGTTATGGATGAGTTTATCATTAGAAACAAATCACCACAGCCGCTTTGCTATTATTTTGTCTAAGATTTTGGAAGTGATATGGGTCGGTATGCGTTTAGTGAGGATTTGTCTGCGCTGGGTTTTAGGATGGGAATTGTAATGCTGTTTTTATAGGCTTGGGGGATGAAGTTGTTCAGTATGGCGTTTATGTTTATGTTTATGAATCTGTTTATTGTTGTTTTGTAAAGACTTTTCATCATTGTATAGTTAATTCTGTCCAGTCCGGGTGTGTTACCTTTGAGTGTGTTGAGTGCTGCTGTAAATTCTATAAAGATAATTGGCTGTTCGATTTCTAACGTTCTATTTTTGGGGAGGTAGGTGTGATTGTGTGTGTTGTTCAGTGCTGTGTATTTTGCTTTTGTGAGTTTGGTAGTCAAGTTCTGGTCGGATGCTAGTTCTGAAATGTTTTTGCAAAAAAGCTCTGCAATTTCTTGTTTGTTTTTATGGTGTGTGTTTGTGTTAGGGTTAAGGATGCAGTGGATGTGTTTTTGAGGGTTAAGTCCGCAAAGTCTTCTGATGTTGCTCCAAATTTTTTTTGGTGGGGTGTCTAGGGCTATTTGCTCAGTGAATTGCTTAGTACAGTTTTTTTTTTTTTAAGTTTTTTAGGGTTAGTCTAAATAGTGCATTAGCTTTTTGATGTGTTAACATCTGTAGGCAGGGGTACCCATTTCTGCCATTTGATAATACATGCAAACAATGCAGCGTGCCACTCTGCAACGTGGGCCAAGGCGGCGTGCCGCGCTGTAACGAGCTCGACCGACGAACAAATTTAGCGTGCAGTCGTGGACCGACTGCAAAATTTCATATACATATTCATCTGAGTATGTTTGTATTGGTGTAGCGGCAGAGAATAACTATAAAATACAAAGTCTTGCTAACGATGTGTCAAAGTTTGAAGAGTAGTATAAACTTAATATGAACTTTGTGCAATTGAATAGCAAAACTTGAGATTCTTTAATATAATTTCAATTTTGCATGTTTGTTTATGTTCTAGCATTGTTTATTGTTTATATTCTAGCATAAACAATATATATATTAAAATCAAATATTAGAGTTTTCATTGACAATTATTGAATATTGGTTCGAGGGGTATTTTTTATTTGTGCAGCTTGTGCGTCTCAGCTACGACAAGCCAGCACGTTGTTGTTTTGTTCAGTTTCCCTTTGCGGTCAGCGGCCCGTCGATTAAAGGAGAGGCGGCGGGTCAGCGGACAGCAAGAACAGTAAAAAGTTGTTGGTACATATTGTATGAAAGTGCGTTTGAAACATATATTTCTGGCTGTGCCTGCTTATCGAGGTTTTTGTTATTTTTGATATTTTTCCTTTTTCTGTGTCGGCGGCAAACGCTCGCTTACATTTACACATGTACCAATGCACTACTGAATACACCTTCGAAATTTGTGTACATTTTTGCATAACTGTATGC
>JAWNNU010000816.1:0-35218 GCA_035044585.1 Scaptomyza polygonia | reverse complement strand
AATTGTTATTGTACTTGGCTTCATCAAGCGGTGGTCAAAAGAGTTTGATGATCCCTACACCACTAAAACGCTATATACATCATTGGTACGTCCCATCCTGGAGTATGGATCTTGTGTGTGGTCCCCGCAATACGGGATTCACCAGGATAGAATTGAATCAGTGCAGAGGAAATTTCTTCTGTTTGCGCTCAGATGTTTTAACTGGGTTCCTAGAATATACCTACCCCCCTATTCAAGTAGACTTCTTTTAATTAATCTTCCTTCCCTGTTGAACCGTAGAATTATGCATGGTGTAGTATTTGTCACTAATCTACTTAATGGTGAAATCGACTCATCAGTTCTTCTAAGTCGAATAAAATTAAATGTTCCCATTAGATCCACACGTAACTTTTTACCCCTCAGCCTCGATCGTTGCTCGAGTAACTATTTAATTCATGAACCATTTCGTGTGTTATGTTCTGACTATAACAAACTTTATTCTCTTGTCTCTTTGGAGACCTCGACTCCAGTACTAAAACGATCTATCCTTTCTGCCTTACCTAATCGTAACCACTAATCACTAATCTACCACTGGTCTGATTGGGTTTTTCTGGGTTTTTCCCAATCCACGCAACAAATGTTGGGCCACTTATTTTCTTGTTGAATTTCCCAGAGCTTTAACGTTAACTTTATAATTGTTTCAACCTTAATTTACTTTCAGAACTACATATAATTTTAAATTTTATTTTAAACTTAATTGTTTTTATTATAATTATTTTAAATTAATTTTATTATCATGTCAGCTGCTCATAGCTGACAATAAATAAATAAATAAATAAAAATTTGTATATTTGTTATTATTGTTATTATTGTTATTTATATTGTATCAGCTAACGTAAGTTAGCCGGCGCGCCCAATTGGGCTGAACGAATAGAGACCAAGGTCACAATGAGGTTCCTGGCTTACCTCGTATGCCTTAATAAACAATATGGAAAAAAAAAAAAAAAAAAACTTAACTTTACGATATCTCTGGTGTTTCTAAACCGATTTGGACGAAATTTTGAGAAAAGGTCTATCGTTACCCATTACACCAACCCCTATTTTTACATTTTCCAAATTCGAAAGTTTTTTGTTATCGATTCCATGTGTATATCGAAAACCAGTTATCGATAATTTGAAGCAAACTTGTTCTGCTTATGGTATAGGAGAACTTGTATTCAAAATCTGAAGTCTCTAGCTCTTGTAGTCTCTGAGATCTACGCGTTCATACAGACGGACAGACGGACAGACGGACGGACAGACGGACATGGCCATATCGACTCGGCTATTGATACTGATCAAGAATATATATACTTTATGGGGTCGGAGATGCTTCCTTCTGCCTGTTACATACTTTTGCACAAAACCATTATACCCTGATTTACCCATTTTATGGGTTCAGGGTATAAAAATAATTTAAACATTGTAGGCTTCCAATGTGGCCATGAAAACTTTTAAGAAAATAAATACAAAATCTATCCATCTAATTATACAAATATTAAAAGCATATACAGTCAAAATACCATATAACAAACTTCTGTGCGAATTCACTTCTAGGCCTCTGCAATTTGGTTCAATCAAAAACTCTTTCTATATTACGAATTAACTCAATTACGAAGTAATATTTCGTCACCGTGATATTAGAATTTTTAATGGAAATAAATTCGATCATTGTTATCAATTATCTTAACTTTCGTTTTCGAAAAGTATTGATTAAATTTATATTTTTCGTTGTTTTTCTTGGTACTGCAGCTCAAGCTCTGTTCTTGGTTCATTAAACTTGATTTATTATTCAGCGAAAAAATCCAATTGTGTATGCTAATTATTATTTCATAATGTTTTTAAGATCCATCCCTTAAAATTCCATTAACATATATTAATTATTTTTTTTCTGGCCCTTATCCGGGCCCGTTATATGACATAAGTGGCAAATTAAGAAATTATGAAAAAAATTATGATGGGGGAAAAAAATATATACATTTAACAGCAAAAACCAAGTCCGGCAGGTAGTTAAAAATTAAACAGGCAGAAACGTTGCAGTGCGGCGAAACCGACTGCGAAATACTTAGATACCTGTTTTGAAAATTGTGGTAATTGGTAAGATGACGGAGGGCTAATGCCCATCTTTAAAAGACTTCTACCAACTTTCGCTGCACTTGCTGAAAAGCTCTCGTTATACGCATTCTCAGTTTAACATTTGGGGAGGGCTGAAGATGGCTTGGATGGGCGCGGAATCCAACTTCTGATGAAGATTTTTGGGGAAAGTAAGCTATTTTTCCACTTAATTAAATGACTCCAGTTGTTAAAATGTAAAAAATATGTATGATTTATTGATAGACACACCAGGATGTATCGACATGCCATCGATTTCCCAGCCAACCAGAAGGCGTTACGCCCTTATTGTGACATTTTGTCTGAAGTACACATGGATCGGGATATTTGCAATGTTTCATGTCTTTAGCGTTGAGGGTGCCAAAAAAAGTGGCGTTCTTACGGATAAACGGACAGATGGGTAAACACCATGACGGATATTAAACAAAACCAATTAAGTATTGATAGCCTTTGGCATCCGAGTATAAACTTATATCAAGACTTTGCATTGCAGCAGCACATCAGTTGAATCCAAATGCTAGCAATGTAATATATTATAAAACGAACAACCAAGTTGCAAATCTCATTGATTTGCAATACTTAGGAAAACCAGCTCACTTGAACATTTCGCTAGGCCAAAAAATGTTCTTGCTCTTCGTAGGCTTCTTTATCTTTTCGTATTGCTTCCATTTAACATGGAAAAGCAGCAAGTTCTTGTGCCAAACACGAAAAGCTTCAGCTTTGACAGGTTGCAACAAACATGTAGACAGTATCGAAGACAAACTTTGTCACAGTTGCAAAACCAAAATGTTCTTCCAAACAAAACCACAATACCACTACCCACACCCATATCGAACCACATATACAAAGTGCATGCAATTCTATAAAATGCAAGAATTGCATAAAAATTCAATAAACAAGTAACGACGACAAATTCGTAGGGCACACGATATCAGTGTGTGGGGCTAAAGTTTGGTGTGTTCTTCTCTAGGGATTTCTAACAAACTGCAATGTCAGTGAAAATGCAAAATTTTCTGCAAGCTGCGTTTTACCACCACGAACAACAATAACAATAACAACGGCTTTGCCTTAAAGATTTGCTTTAGGGCAGGAAAAAAAACATAAGTATCTTTTGAATTTGGTTTTATGACTTGAACTGCATTTCACATGCAAAAATGTTGTTTATTTTTGTCTTTCCGATGTGCTTTGGTTTAAGAAGCGAAACATATATAACACAAACCACAATAAGGGCTCAACAACACAAGACATGTTTGGCTCTCGAACG
The DNA here is from genome assembly GCA_035044585.1 of Scaptomyza polygonia. NCBI lineage: Eukaryota > Metazoa > Arthropoda > Insecta > Diptera > Drosophilidae > Scaptomyza > Scaptomyza polygonia. The sequence continues at coordinate 31,824 of JAWNNU010000816.1, read as the reverse complement.
AATTTTGTATGCCCTTTAATATAATAAACTAACACAGTTTTCTTTGATAAAAAGCGCTGCTTTATTTTCCTTTAGAGCACAGACAGTCTGTGTTTGGAGTAACTAATAAATAATAATAAAATAAATATCTATGGATAGAAAGGAATTCTAACAGGACGGTTGTTTGAGATAGAATCTATTATAAAAATAAACCTATGCACAAAAAGTAATTTTGAATTATTTTACTCATTACTCTCGCTAAAAATATTTAAGATTCAAATAAAAACAAGTAAGAAGGCTCTAGTCGGGATAGCCCGACCAGAAGATACCCTGAACCCAGTTGCAGTCCGTGCGTCCTTAAAGTATGCTTCAAATTATGATCACTTTAGAGTTTAAACAAAACTCTTAGCTGACTTATCTTTACGATATCTCTGGTGTTTCTTAACCTATTTCGACGAAATTTTGAGAAAAGTTCTATCGTTACCCATTACACCAACCCCAATTTTTACATTTTCCAAATTCGATATTTTTTTGTTATCGATTCCATGTGTATATCGAAAACCAGAGTAGTTATCGATAATTTGAAGCAAACTTGTTCTGCTCATGGTATAGGAGAACTTATATTCAAAATCTGAAGTCTCTAGCTCTTGTAGTCTCTGAGATCTACGCGTTCATACAGACGGACAGACGGACAGACAGACAGACGGACAGACGGACAGACGGACGGACAGACGGACATGGCCATATCGACTCGGCTATTGATACTGATCAAGAATATATATACTTTATGGGGTCGGAGATGCTTCCTTCTGCCTGTTACATACTTTTGCACAAAACCATTATACCCTGATTTACCCATTTAATGGGTTCAGGGTATAAAAAGATCGATTTTATTACAGTCTTTCTTAAAATCTATGTATTGAATAAGTGCAGAAAATGGTCTTACTCCGTTGCTTAAATTGAAATAAATATTTCAAAACGTTTGAAAGTATTGATGTTAATTTTTTGTTTTGTATACAAATAATTAAGTTCTTGGCGTTAACCTGTTTGCGAATTATTCAGATAGCTAAAACACATTGAAGTTTTAAGTGAAGCATTGAGTGGTTTTAAAAAACTTTCTGTAGCTTTTATCCTACTTATTTCTAAACTTCTTTAAAACCCTTGCTGGCTGTTGCATACATATCTGCAGCAAAGTCACTTTGCATGCTTGTTGGCCACGTAAACAGAAATGTTGCTGGCCACGTGCCCCACAAGTCTGCCACTTTTTTTTTATACATTGCCAGCAAACATTTATTACCACTCTACTGGTCGACCAGTCTTAGAGAAATGGCCATGTTAAGAGTCGTAAGCGTTGTTTCTCATCTTTCAGCCTATGAATGCTTTCTGTTTTTGTATATTTCCCATTTGAGTGCTAAGCATCCAGCCTAAGCAAGTTGTTGTATCTAACTTACATTGTGTTGTCTAAAGGATTAAGTCAGCTTTATTTACCCAAACTAACTCAGAATGCCAGCCAGCATTATAGTTGACCTCAGAGTGTTTCAAAAGTTTCTTCATGTACAGACAATGATTGATTTGAAAGTGCAGCCCCAAACTATCTCTTACTCATAGTCCGTTGAACTCTTGATTCTCTATAAGTTTGGCAAATTGCATGCCTCACATAATGACGACAGCAGTTGGCTGCCTCTCAGCATGCAACAATAAATCACGCTGGCTGAGCGATTTGTGCAATGACTTGAACCCCAATGGCACTTAATGACAGTTGGTAGCCAAGAAACTGGCAAATTGCAGCTTAATACAAAAGTCTCATCAGTACAACATACATGAAAATGTATAATTTTTTCGATCGACGACTTGTAGCTCTGCTTGGTGTGCGATTCCATCACAATTGACAAGAAATAAATCAATACAAACCCATCCATAAACCTCAACAACTCCAATAAAAACTTGCATATCTTATTGAATTAGCAATAACATTTAATAAATATTTTGAAAACTCAGTTCTCTTTTTCAATTCAATCAGAAAAGGATCTGAGTCGTAGGTCGTTTTAAATGAGTTTTATTTATTCAGTTTACACAACATTTTGTGACGACGCTTGAACCATATATATAAAATGGCCGGAGATGTAAGTAATGCTATAAAAATCAACTTTATACTCAACTTTGAATTCATAAATAAAACTAAAACTGTTGAAAATTATCTATATTATTCACTTCCGTTAAATAGTCAGCGAAACAGAAATTCCAGTTTCCCTCATTTACTCATTTGAATAGGACGCTGGGCATATTAAGGACGGCTAGAATTCTGTCATTGTATGTTCCTTTGTGTTGGTATTTGATGCACAATTTGTCAAAGCAATTAAAATACAAACTTTGATACCAACTACGATCCAATGGATGCCTACCGCCTACTATCATACTGCCCACATAAGACGGAAGAAAAAGTTGATGACAAAAAGAATAAAAAGAATGAGTAAATAAAGTCTATTCAATTCACTCCAATTCACACAACATTTAAGGAAAACATTTCATCTAGAAATCAAATCAACACACACAAACACATATACGAACAAATACACAACTTATTAATAAATGTAGCATTGCAAATACTTGAAACATAATCTCATGAGTTTGTCCAGTGGCTTCAGTTTTGTGAAGCGCATTGTGTGCACCCTCGTAAATCGTTAGGACAGCTGTCCTTGATGCTTGATGGCCAATAACGACGTGGGTTAAGGCGAGGGTCGAATGGGAGTCAGAAGGGCATGAGATATATTAACAAATGCTTACCTTAAACTAATGCAGTTTTAAAGGAAAACATGTGAAAACCTTGCTGCCAAACGCAACCAATTGCGATATGCTTAAAAATCTTATCTTGGAAGACTTTTCAAAATTTGTATGGTCTAGCTTAAAACTCTAAAACATATGAAAGTTAACGATTCTAAAATTTTGGCGGCAAGGGTTAGCATTGCATTCAAATAACTTATGAAGTAGCTGTCTTCTAACCCAATTTGGCAACCCTATCAGTTTGGATGCGGGGAAAGAACTTGTATTTATCGATTTTTACTTACTGGTTGTATTGGGGAATCCAAGGAAAAGAAAGACAATCTTGATACTTTATCCGTCCAGCAAATATATATTTACGAAATTTCAAGTCCCTGTCCTATTTTATATGAAGAAAAAAAACTAATGAGTGTTAGAACTCACGAGCGATGTGTTAACAGCCGTTTGTACCTGTTTGATTGCTATATATTAGCATAAAAAAGAAAAGAATAGTTTATTGAATTTAGTTTTCCTTTGTCCAGTTTCTCTGTCTATTTTTTTTATTCTACTTTACTTTATTCCGAGTTTTCGGCAACTGACATTTACAAATGCATCGCTGAATATGCTTTCGTAATTTGTTTACATCTTTGCATTATTGTATGGCAAGGGCTGTTAGAAAGTGTCATAAAGGAAAAACTGGGAAGAGTATGTATGATGAGCAGCAGCAAAAGTGATATTTGACTGCATTGGAAGACAAAAAGAGAGAGAAGTCTTTATTGTTGATTTGGTTGTTTTGAGTTAGAAGTTCTAACTCAACAAAACCACCTGCTGCTGACTTTTGTTATTTCATACCATTTAGCTACGATTAAAACACACAAACAAAGAAACATACCAACAAATAAATAAAGGAGAAGTATTTGCAGAAGCCTGTTTATTTTTGCAATAACAAGATTTTGTCTTCCAAGGCAGTCAAATGTCAGCTTTGCTATTGCTGATCATACATACTCTTCCCAATTTTTACCCTATGACACTTTCTAACAATCATTGGCATACAGTTATGTAAAGATGTACACAAATTACGAAAGTGTATTCAGTAGTGCATTGGTACATACATATGTATGTACATGTAAGCGCGCGTTTGCCGCCGACACAGAAAAGGAAAAATATCAAAAAGAACAAAAACCTCGATAAGCAGGCACAGCAAGAAATATATGTTTCAAACGCACTTTCATACAATTTGTACCAGCAACTTTTAACTGTTCTTGCTGTCCGCTGACCCGCCGCCTCTCCTTTAATCGACGGGCCGCTGAACGCAAAGGGAAACTGAACAAAACAACAACGTGCTGGCTTGTCGTTGCTGAGACGCACAAGCTGCACAAAGAGTAAATACCCCTTGAACCAATATTCAATAATTGTCAATAAAAACTCTAATATATATATTATTTATGCTAGAATATAAACAATAAACAATGATAGAATATAAACAAACATGTAGAATTGAAATTATATTAAAGAATCTCAAGTTTTGCTATTCAATTGCATAAAGTTCATATTAAGTTTATACTACCGTTCCAACTTGGACACATCGTTAGCAAGACTTTGTATTTTACAGTTATTCTCTGCTGCTACACCAATACAATCATGCTCAGATGAATATGTATATGAGCGGCACGCTGCATTTGCCCACGTTGCAGAGCGGCACGCTGCATTATTTGCATGTATTATCAAATGACAGAAATGGGTACCCGTGCCTATAGATGTTAACACATCAATAAATTATGTATAGTTCAATACTCTTTTTATAGCATTTTCTGTTCTTGTATAAAAACTGTGCACGATCGCATTATATTTGTTTTAGTTGTTGAAAGATATCAACTGAACTCAGTGTCCTTAACACTTTTGGCGGAAAAAACAATCATCATACATTTATCCTTGCTTGTAATTTAATAACTAAGCACGTTAGTTTTCTCACATTTTTTTGAAATTTCTTAATACTATTTTTTGACTGGCATTTTGCTGCTCATTTTATGTTCTTGTGGCAGCCTGTGCATAGTACATTTGACTTGAATACCCTTATTTCTTTGGAAATCTGTTAGGGAGCATGAAAATGCATTGGGCATGTATGATAAAGATAAATGAATATATTTTCTTATTTAATTGATTTTTAACGGTTTTTTTAGGTGTATATATATTCTTTTTTGTGTTACGGAAATAACATATAAATACGAACTTAAGAGAAAATTATGTACGTAAAGTTTTTCAAATAGCTGAAAAATACAAATAATTTAAATTCAACTTGCCCATATAACTTCAAGCTAGTATCTATGGTTCCGTATACATAAACCATTAGGAATGGAGCACTGTATTTTTAGTAGAATACATTAAATTCGTTGGATTTTAATGCTGGGTATATCTTATTCACTTGTTTATGTCTTCCTCTCTATTCAACTTTGACTAGACCGAAAGTCTTTAAATCATAAAGCTGATGATGTTTTTCTCTGCTTTATTTTTGGTCAAAGATTGCCGTTGAGCCGTGTATTGAACCCAGCACACAGACAGAGGCTGAGACAGATTTAATATGTTGCAAGCCCCTTGGCGTTGACAACGATTAAAAAGAAGTACGGCAATGCCGACCATCACTGTTCTTATATATAAAGCATTGCATACTTGTAGGCGTCCTCTAATCTGTCAAGTCACAGCCTGTGCTTACTGTGGGTTTTCGTTTGAATCAAGAAATTTCATTCATATTTGGCGATTTGTATTTATATTACTAGCATTATGATATCTTTCAATGCAAACTTTTTGTTGTGTAGAGTTAACGAGATTTAATTTGTAACAGTTTTAAAAGTTTGCCTTGTTTATATATATTACGGACGATAAAAGAAAGCTTAGAATAAACAGAGAAAAAGTGGACTTAAGTGTAAAAGTTTTTACATGTTTCATAAAAACAATATATATTTGAGGTTAAAGAACTATTAACGCGAAGTCTACAAACGTAAAATTTTCGTATAAGCCTTTGGTTTATTAAAAAGAAACAAAAGTTTGAAAATACATGCTCTAAATAATTTTTTACATCCCAAATACTTTTTTATTAATCTGATTAAGCCAAGTAAAAGTACTTAATTTTGAAAAATTTCTTTTACCAAATATTTTAGCTGCTGACAGCAAATTGAATAGATTCAAATAATCTTTGCCTGCTTTTTGGCAGCCACTGTCTAATTATGAAATACTCACGCCTCCGTTAAAACAAAGTCAATAAACCCATCCAGGTTTTTAGTTATATAAATACTTCCATGACCCCCAAAAAGCTGATTTGTCAATTGAAAGTTATTAGCACTCGACGTGCCACGATGGGCGGTTTGAATATCTGGCACGCCCACCTGTGTGCCTGAAATGTCAGTTTGCTTTAATTACAAATTTCCTGAGGCTTTCAAGTTTACCACTGCCTACAAATGGGCGTTGCGTGGGCCACTGCAGCAATATGAATTGAATTTAAATTTGTTGTCTTCGGGCAAATATGGGTGACTTTACTTTAAGTAGATGTTTATTGTTGTGGCAATTGGATTATTAGTAAACGTTTTCTCAAACTGCAAACTGCATTGTAAGAGTAAATCGAAAAAAAGAAATCGATGTTAAAATAAATTTATTCATATATCAAAACAAGATTACAATCTAAAATTTAAAACAAATTAGATAAATAAAAAACTCAGGATTTAAAATCTATGCTGTGCTGAATGTTCTGTATTGTAATTAAATCTTATTCCTTTGAAAATATATAAATAGTGCAAGGTACATGGTTGGCAGAAAGAACTTATGGTGTATTGTGTGTCGAAACTAGAATGACGATTAAATGTCCAAGGACATGAAGTGTGTCGTAATAAGCGAAAAAAATATTGCATTTTGATGCTAATACTGCGAGTTTTTTGTTTTTTAGTTGAGTCATCTTTAATTTTTTCTTTTTTCGAAAAGGTAAACTTACTACGAGTTAATTTTTGGCTCTTGCTTGACACCTTTCAAAGCTTAAATTTAAATTTGCTCATAATGGTCGGGGTACTTTCTGGTTTCCTTTCCTCTGTATTGGAATCTGCCATTTCCTTTGCCAGAGTGTGTGGCCAAACATATCTCAATTCGAATTTATATATAGCTATTATGCAAGTGGCAAGTGTTATTCTTGAAAAATTCTGTGAAGCTCTGAGCCATAAATAAGCCATAAATTTGACTTTAGACAATATCCTGCTGTGCTGAATGGCATACTCTGCAATACGGCTCAATGGAACTGAATGTGACAAAAAATGTCATTCGGAATAATTATTATTTTCTTTAACAAAATATGATATAGGTTTTATTTTTAATATATACATTTTAAAATATAAATTTTTTCTTAACTTTTCTAGACATTACTTGAGTGTATATATTTTACCCTGACAACCCTGGTATTTCACACTTCAATGCCTGATTTCAAGACTGCAGCCTTCCACCGTTCTGTTTCGCAAGCTACTTTTTGCGCATGGATCTGAAAAATTGGACAGACTTTATTATAGTCTATAATTTTGCAATATAAACGGTCTTTTGTGCCTGTGTCTAATCACAAGCATAATAGAGTGAAAGGAAATTTGTTGGGAAAAACCCTTCTGAGATAAATTGACTTTGGCGTTATTTTATGGTAACATTATTGAGGGTAAATAAAATATATTTATACTATACTCTTAAATCATTTAAGAATTTATTTATTTATTTAAGAAGTCAAGCTGAGTCTAATCAACAATCTAGCTATAGATAAGCTTAACTTAAGGGTTCAATGTTCATGAGTCAGGATGTATAAAAACCCTGACTCAACATTAAAAAACTCTTCTTAACAGTAACAAGTCAATTCAACATTAATATTAACATTTATTTGTGGTTTATGTATCGAATGTACCCATATGGAATATGAAATCAATAAATTAAAGTTTGAACGCATAAAATGGGAAAAAAGAGTATAATGGTTTGCTGCAAAAGTAAGTAACAGGCAGAGGGAAGCATCTCCGACCCCATAAAGTATGTATATTCTTGATCAGCCATGTTCTCTTATACCATAAGCAGAACAAGTTTGTTTTAAGTTGTCGATTACTATGTTGGTTTCCGATATACACATGTAATCAATTACAAAAAGATATCGAGTTTGGAAAATGTAAAAATCTGTGTTGAAGAAATGGGTCCAAATCGGTTTAGATACACCGGATATATCGAATTGAATCGATTGAAGTTAAGTCAGTTTTTATTCTTTTAGGGCGCAATAAGTAAAATATTTATTGCAACTGGGTTCGGGGTAACTTCTAGTGGGGCTCTCCCGCTAGAGCCTTCTTACTTGATTTTGTTGCAATAAACAATTTTAACAGATTGCCTTTAGGTGAATGTTTTACTGGCATTCTCATCTCCAAGATGCTCTCGTAGGTGTCGTTCCACAGGTCAGGACCGAGGATTGACCCATGTGTCTCCTGCGCAAGACGTTTACGTGCGTTGTCTGCTGCCATCACTTGTGCCATAGAGATAGAACACGATCGCTTAGATAGCTCTTCGCCATTTTCATTAGGTGCCGTGGAGCTCGGTACCTGGTCTCTAGTACATGCACACACTAATTAATATTGCATACTTGAATACATTGCCATACGTATACTACGCTATCTTCAAAGTTTATGTTTTCTTGTCTGTTTGAATTTGTGTGATGTTTTGCTTTGTGCGCTGTTTTCACAGCAGTTTGCCAAGGGGTTCATTAGACTTCCGACCTTTGGTTTCAATGCCGCCACCTACATCAAAACCAATGAACGAAAATCATTCATAAATGTGTAGAAGAATATCTATATGTGTGTGTTTGTGAGGGTGTGTGTGTTGGAGTAAAGAAGGTAAAAATATGAAAAGAACGGCTATATATCCATGGACGAATATAATATTCCCTTGCACTGTGCTTTCAATAATGTTTGTATAAATAAGACAATTAAATATTAACATATTGTTATTAGGTCAATTATAATGGGTACCCACTTTAGCTCTTGAGCTTATGATAAGTTGCGATTAGGTTTTCTCACGCTTAAATGGTTTATAGATGAACTTTAGCGAGGACTTAAATATAATAAACGAAAAATTCCAAATATTTGATATACAAATTAGGAAAATTGTAAAACATATAAAACATATGGTGTAATACAATGTAAAAAACAATATTAATTTTACTTAATAGTTTTGTTGTAAAACTCAATACAAAATGTGATTAATTTTCATTTGAAAGAATATTTATAAATAGCATAGAATTGCTAGAAATGCACATTTTATGTCTTTTTAATGCGCTACACATTTTGATGTAATTCACGTTAGGAGCTGGCAAAGCAGTTAAATTAAGGCAACGGTGAGTGTAGCTGTGACAGGGCACTCATACTAGATACCACAACCAAAATTAAAGCAAATGTGTCAAACTTGGCACATGCCGCATGCCACATGTCACCAGGCGAAACATATAGAAATTGTGGCAATGCCACAAAGCCAACAGAAAGCCTATGAGAAGCAATGAGGCAAGAGCGTTGCGCATTGAGGAAAACAGCATTGGAGTGAAAGGTTAAGGTCGTTAGAAAGCTACAACAAGCTACCAAAAGTGGTTCTCTTAGGCTCAATACGAGAAGTTTTGGACCAAGCAAACCATCTGTATTATAATAATGTTGTCGATGCTGCTGATTATTCTCATCGCTTCCGTTGTCCATTTAATAAGCGTTGTGAAGGTGAAAAAAGTGTTTGCTGCTTTAGTGCGTAGACATATTTATGACACTCTTGGCTATACTTTTTCATGTGGCAAATCGACAAAAAAAAAAGCTGGTCATTACATTTTCTTGGCAAAAGTCGTTAACGAGACAACAACAACTCTTGGTGGACTAACAACTAAACTTATAGCATAAACATTTATTTAAGAATTATTTTTTACCAATGCCATATAGAATACCAGCCAAATGTTATTAATTTGTTTTTATACCAACTTCTGTTATTATATATTTCGACTCCTTGCCAATTAAAAAAGCATTGCAGAAATACCTTCATAAACTTAACAAATTTCAACATTTAATATAAAATTTTTAAATAATTTCTTATTTAGAAATCAGTTAATTGAAACGTTTTAGAACATTTTTAAGTGTTTTTGTTAGTGTTTATAGTAGTGTGTTTTACATAAATGATTTGCGTAATACAAGCTAAATGTGTGTGGGTATTGGTCTGGAAATGCCGCTCAGCCTTCCCATCACAATAATCGAACAGACGATAACTTGAGGTGAATCTTGGAAGTTCAGATCGAGATTCTGACGTGAAAGGCCTCAAACGAATTTGCTCATTCGAAGCTTAACCAACATGAATTACTTAGTGCTTCCAAACTTAAAACTTATTTTTACTAAACTTCAAATATAAATAAATAAATTAATAAATTTTGTGAATTTGCTGTAATTAATAATCAAGCATATCAGTTCAATAATATATCTTTTCACATTTACTTATTTGCTTCACATATATTCAGAAATAAAATTGTCAATAAAACCTTATTATAATCATACATATCTATGCGAATGTCAAATGCGCTGTAGATTGATTTGTTGTGTTCCCTTTGCTGATTTCAAATATTGTTTTTTTGTAAATACTTTCGGGTTGGTTGACTTCAACTTTCGCTACCTTATTCGCTTGATTAAAATAAAATTTTGTGCTTGTGCAATTCACACAAAATTGTTTCTTAAATAGGATCAATATGAGTGTCTTTATTTTCGCGAGGTGCTTGTACTCTTTATTTGTTTCTGTTTTTTTTATATATATGTAAATTTACTGAAATGCTCAAGTACAGCCGCAAGATCAATTCCATACGCTGCAGTTTTTTCATATTCTGCAAATACTTTTCCAATTTGTGGTGCGTTCGCCTTTATCTTTTATTGTAGTATTCACCCACGTTTTGTGATTCTGCAATTTATGACTACTTTTCTACTTGAACTTGAACATCGAACATAAGATTTGAATTGCAGTATGAATTTTATAATGCGAGTATTGTATGCGAGGGCAGAGCAAGCAGTTCCTCAAAAGATATAATAAATATAAGGGTAATAATAATACATTTTTTGATTATATTCTTAATGAACAAAAATTTATTTATTAACAGTTTCTGCTTTCACAAAGATAAGTTAGATGTGTGTCTCCTTATATTAGATGTAATTGAATAAAATTGAAAGGTTGATGGATTTATGATAAATAATAAATCCAAATAAATGCATCCTTTGTCTAACGTCCTTTCCATGCAACGTTTGTGTTAAGGCAAGGTTAACTTAAGGTTGTGGCTAGTTTGCGGCTTATGACATATCGAACAATGTTGACCAGGGACTTTTTGAACTTGTGCCTTGCAACTTGTTGGTGGTGAACAAAGTTTAACAATTTCAATGGCCAATTGATTTTTGTTTGAACGCATTTATGCAAGCAATTCCGTGTGCACTAGAGGAGCATCTATGTAGCCCTTAAGCACATATGTTTTTCTCCTTTTTCTGATTTCATGACATTCATGCCGCATTCAAGGACTTTTAGTTCTTTTCAGTCTTCAGTGCCAAGATCAAGTTGACTAGTCACTTGACTCGAGGATTACTGTTATGGAACTCAGAATCGATAACAAATCTTAAAATTGCGACACAAAGTGAAGATTAAAAAATAAATTTGGTAGGAAAATTCGAATACATTTATCATTAATGATTTTTGAGCTAAGTCTTAAGTCAACTAACTGATCACAATTTCAAAGCTCATAAATGTTCGGACTTAAATCCTTCTAAAATACATTTAAAATAAGGAACATATTTTATTTTTATGATTTGAGCATATCCTTAGTGGAGATATACTTTATTTGTTTGACTACAATATATTTATTTTTCAAAACAAAGCTCCAATGCTACTTGAAATTTTTCAAGCTTTCTTTTATTATGTCCGCGGCCGCAAGCTAACATTCTTAATCGATACTTAGTCGATTACCACTTTGCGTCTGTCATGAATATTCGATTCCCACATAATTACGAACACATATGAGAAAGGGTAACTTACTCAAAAATGTTTAAAGACTTTCAAAGTAAATAACGTAAACTTGTATAGCGACTGCTGATGAACATTTTGGATATAGACACGTTTCGTTTTAATGAATTCGCGCTGCGACTAAACCCTTCCGACGGAATTCCAACACGAATCTTTGATTCCTATTTAATGGCAGTGTCTATGAAATGTGCTCAGCTCATTCGCGGCTGTCAGTGTTAATGTTGTGCTAGTTCTCTTGTTTCTGCAGGACTTCTGCACATGCGACTGCATTAATTACGCCCTCTTTGATACTGCTATTCCCCCGCACACCCCAGACGGCCATCCATACAGACATGTGTTTTCCTTCTGAGTTGACTTTGGGCTCTTGGGACAGTTTGTATGTTTGAAGTTGTTGATCTGCAACGCACGTTGCAATCTAATAGTTTTCGAGCTACAAATTGATTTTGAATGTACACACTCGTGCCTCTTGTGGTTGCACGTTGCACTGTAACCGAAACAATGAAACACAAGTCTTGTTATTTTCGACTAAAAATAGATGCCGATGACGCATGCCGCAAGCTGTGCAAGTCAAAGGGAGGCGGACTTTTGCACTTACTTTTCAATAAACAGAAATTCTGCGTAAGATTTCTATAAAGTATGTATTGTTATAACTTATTTGACATTCTCGTAGACTAAGGAAAAGCCATTGCTTATGGTTCTTTATCAAAAAAGGGGCTTGGGAAAGGATGAATTGGACTCAAAGACATTGAAACTTAATTTAATATTATTGTTGGTGGGTCCCGACGGAAGATCATGCCAAAAAATTCCGAAGCCTATTATAAAGGAACTGCCATGTTTCCGGCAAGCACATAAGTGTTGGGATGTTTGTCTGTCAAAAGAAGTAGGAAAACTGCATTTCATTAAAGGGTACAGTCAACGCTGACAAATATATTAAAGAATTTGAACAAAGTTTGCTGCCAAGAGTTTCAAAACTTGCAGACTGTGGTGAATATTTTGAACAGGTCGGAGCACCTGCACACTCTGCCAAACAAACACAAAATATTTTGAAATATAACAAAATTGGTCCTGGATTGGGAATCAAGTAGTCCATTTAAGTATCTGAAGTAACATTTAAAGTTTCGTATGTTTAACAATGAACGCACCTCAAAAAACATTTTCTACGAATTAATAGTGGTATTGGCTTGTACATAAAACTAGCTCTAACAAATAAGGTGGTGCATTGATTTTAAGGAAGTTGCTATAATAATAATTAGTTAAATAAACATTAAGGAGTAAACCTCAAAAAATGTATAAATAAGTTTATATAAATCATAAATTTCATTTAATAGCATTGAATTAATTTGTTTGTGGACTTTATTTCGTGTTGGTGTTATGTAATGTTTATTTAATTAAAAAAATTTAATACATACTTTAAAAATTATAAATAAAATGTTCTATCTATCTATGTGTAAATATAATCCTTACATATATTTATTTTAATACGGTCAACAGTAAGTATGCATAACTTCTATTTATATAAGTATTTCAAAAATAACACATATATTATATTATTTTTAAAAATTGTATGAATCATTAACCGCCCTGTCATTTTAGTACTTTTATTTTCTGAGTAAATCACTTGAAATGTAAAGATTCTATTGCATTAATTTTTACGGAAATGCGGTCCATCTGGAGCAGAGCGCCTACGTCTACAGCAGAGCGAATACCATAGCCGGCAAAATGTGGGACAATAACAAAAACAGAATCGCAGCGAAAACGGCAAAAACACCAACTTGCTGAATAACTAGTTCAGGTTCATCTCAATAACAGAATGCAAAACCTACCACAACAAAACCATAAACGAATTAACATATGAACAAAACGACAGTTAACAGCACCACTTTCTGTCGACTTATAGCAGCGCTGTTACTGTCTAACAGCTAGATAACATAGCAACATCGTTAACAGTCGGGACGCCGTGAAGACAATACCGATTGGGACGTGTCTACAGCCGACTAGTCTGCCGCGACAACTCAAACGAATCAGACGCTAGTTGTCAATAGATTCCATTGCATAGATCAGATTCTGATTTTGTTGAAATAGAAGTGACTCAAGAGTATGTGAATAAATAAATGCAGATAAAATAAAATAAATTCAAAATAAACCGTCATATTCTGTCGAATATTTTGTAAACGAATACAATTTGAAAACATACCGCGGAAATTGTTGAAAATTATTTATCAGTTATTGTTTGAAAGAAAAGTACTAAAACTTATCAAAATTTAATGTTGAAACAAAGTTAGGCACAAAATTATTAACAACATACAAAAATATAAATAAAAAAATTATTTCTAAGCCTTTTAAAATAATATCAAAGTGAAAATCCAAAGCAAAAGCCAATAATTTAGGCAACTTCGACTGTTCGCTTCATTTGAAAATAAACAAATTAAATAATAAAAATATTTTTCGAAAATATTGTTAAATTTTTAATATCAAAAAGAACACATGTAAATAATGTTATAGCTTTTTCATTATGATTCAAAATTAAATTGCTTAACATATTTAAATAATTGAAAATAATTTTCCATTTAAAAAATTAATATGACAATAAGTCATTTTTTATGGTCTATATCTGATCAATGAACGTACTTAGTTTCGCTTCTTGGCTCAGTCGATTTTTAAGACCCTGAATTGGTGCGATTAGTTTGATGGGATTCATTAAATTGAGTAAGAATGCTTTCTGTGGGGCATTGTCAATTACCATGCAAATCAACTCAGCGTACTTCAATTTGCACAAAAATGCTTTAAGTGCTTTTATTGGCTGCCGATTGGCTGCCGGCCGGGCATTTTTAAGCTTATAGAAGGCTTGGGGCTTTGGTCCTAAGTTAATTTCATCAGATGTTTACGATTGTTTATTTTGAGAAAAGAATCATGCGAATTGCTGAAAAACATGCTTATAAATCTAGAAAATAAAATAAATCTACAACTCTTGCTACATGGCGTATGAACAATATTAAAGTCAAACAAAGCGTGAAGCCGCTTACAGTGCATGAAAACTATGTAAAATCAAACAGAAACGCACTTCAATTTTATAATTACACTAAGTATAAAAAGAGAATTTCATTTGCAGCTGCATAGAATCGCTTCAAGAGTTCCAGCGCCAAAAAAAAGGTTAAAGCAATAGAAAAAATAGTTAAGTGAAATTCAAAGCAGAAACAAAGTGAAAAAGTTAAAAGTTTGCTCATGCATAAAAAACTGTCAGTTGAAATTGCGCTTTGCATGTGAAATCATGTGAAAAACTAGCTTTCTAAGTGCAAAGATCAAGAATTTGCCATTTAAGACAAAATGCCAGCAGCCGAGAATACAAAACTGTCCTAAAGCCAAAGTGAGAACGTCGAGAGACAAAAGGACATCCGAATAAAAAACACACTCGACATCAAACTTTAGCGTGCAACTGCAACTGTCATCATCAGCAGTAGCTCTGTGTGACTTGAAAAGAAATAATTTAAATATTAATACAAACAATTGGTAAGTGCTAATTCTGTGTTTTTCTTGTAGCCCATCCACCTCACGAGTTTTTTGACGTAGAATACGTCTTACGTTTCGGTATGAGTGTGCTATCCAAAAAAGTTGTTGTTGTAATATGGTTGCTTCACAAAATCGCTCATTCCTCATGAACTAATGAATAGATTTTCCTCAAATTAATTTCATTTTAAAGCCAAGGCTTCAACCTTTATTTTAAGCTATATATATATATGAAGCGATTACATTTTCTATTAAAAAAATGAGACCAAAAACATGCAAAATTTTGCATCATTTTGAAGACTTTAAATTGCTCTAGCAATCTCAATAATCAATCAATTAATCTGAGTTTTTCGAATTTAAGTTGAGATGAGGTAAACAAACATTCCCACATTCAAATTTCTAATAATTTTGCCAAATATATAACTTTTTAAGGCAAAAAATCAGTGCAAAAATCACTACTTTTTTTTCAATTGGACATAGCTCAAAAATTCCGCCAGAGAATCGATTAAAACTTGTTTTAATACAAAGTAGACTTGATTTCCTTTCGTTTGATATACATGCGGTCATGACTGATAGCTTCTAAATGTGGAAATTTCAATAAGATATTTGGGCATAATTAAATTTTCATATATAAATTCTTCCGTGCCAGGGGTGAGCAAGCTCAGCTTAAGCGTCAGCCCCAAACAATTATAACACAATAAAATATGTTTACCCCAATTCTGAAATTTGCGTGCAAGTTTTCGAAATCATGTTTTATTGTTTGTGTTGCACATTTAATTATGCCTTTGCACCAAAACAAAAAATATGCCCGTGCAAAAATATCATATAAACTATCGTGAGTTAAACTATCGATAATTCGTCTTTACGGTGGCAGCCCTGATTTTCGCATCTTGTGAACAGTTACTGTGAATTAAGTTAATTTAAATGAATATTGAACAATTAATTTCGCATTTTAATAATTTACAGCAACGTCGTCGTGCATCTGGAGAAGCAATCTATGCAAAAAGTACCATGTTAACATATTGTTCTCCAATCGATATTTCAAACAGGCAACTGGTCGATAGCGATGTAGGCGACATTTGTCTGTCTGAAATTAAAATTAATAATCAAAAAAAATTTATTCTTGGCTTTGTGTACTTTCATCCAAATGTTTCCCAAAACAACAAGCAACAAATGCTTTTTTCTGCTTTGATGAAATATTCTCACCTCACTGCACTAACAGACGAGAATTTCACAGTTGACACCGAGGTGGACATGCTCATCGTAGGTGATTTTAATTTAGAAATGACAAATGATTGTTCATTTGCAGAATTTATGGAAGAAAAATTCAAATTAAAGTATATTAAAAATGCAGCAACCACCTTAGCTCTAACCAATATAGATTTAGTATTTGCTAGAAATTTAAGTGTATCATTAATGAATTACATATCATACTTTTCCTTTCACAAACCTGTCGTATCAAAAGTCACATTTCAAACATAAAACAAAAATACAATTTTAGATTTAATTATGCACAAATTTTGATGTAATAAATTATGTAAATATATATTTCTATTTCAAGTCAATGTTTGTTAAATTTATATCAGAGATGCTAACCAGTATTGCAGTAAAAAGGAAAAAATTAGCCAAATGACAACAAACACAATTAAAAATAAAATAAAACATCTATGTGGTTGTTGTTATTAGGCTACCGCTTCATAATTTTTGTTGCACAAGGACAGACGTATTCTACGGCTAACCTATGCGCCCGTGTGATCTGACACAGGCTGTCAATTTTTAATACATTTTTTGACCATGTGTGAAGGTTTGAAAGGGCTCACCTGCGGCAGGTACGAATTCTTGAAGTGCTATCCGTGTTTGAATTTGGAAAATATTGTTTGTGCGTAAGCAATGAAAAAAAAAGCAGATGGACAAGAGCTTATTAAGTCTATTCGTTTTTAAACTCATACTCATATTTGCCTGGTTTTTGCCTGGTTAGAAAAGGGTGCAATTAGTTGCCAAATCTGTTTAAATATATACCTGAATACGCTTCGACACGAAGATATAACTATATTTTAATAATATTCATAATTTGGAGGTAACTATAGGAATCTTTTCAAATCGTTTCGATTATGATGAAAACAACTCATATGTTTCATTTTGTTATTAAATTGTTAACAAAATACGTTTTTGGAAGTTTGTAGTTGCATACTCCCTAGCAAGAGTATTATCCTTATTGGTATGATAAAATTTTATGACATTTGCGTTTGCAAGTTTGAAGCTACAAGTTTGGAGTAATTCCGCAACAAGGATACTTCTGTGTCCGAGTTTTTTTGAGCTGGATGAAAGTTTGTGGCTCACTGGGCTTAAAATTTGTCGCCATTAGGCCTCCTTGATTGATCCTTGAAATTATGACTGGTCAGAGGCAAGATTCTTAGATATTTGTAATCTGAATCCAATTCACACACGTGCGAGTCTCCAGCGAATCATTTTACTGTCATCCTATCTCAAAGAGCTTATCTTGTCTTTTTATGGAAAGAAACTAATAAAGTGATATACAAGGTACATAGCTGATTAAATAACACATTCATTGTTAGCTTGATTTCTCAGTCTGGCACCAGGAAAAAACCAATTTAAAACGTTGCCGTTGGATGCAACCGACTGCAGTAAACGGATAGCACTGAGTCTGCTTGCAAAGGTGGTGCTTTGCGTCCTTAGCTCAAAAACAGTTTAAGATATGGCTACTTCCGAGCTTGGAACTGGATGAAGTGGGCTACAAAGTTTTCAAGAAGTTGTTTTTGTGGACATCATCACCTATATGTGTACAAAATAAGATGACACAAGCTCTTAAACTGTGGACTTATAGACATTCACTTGTCGATTTGATCGATAGCCGTAGTACCCCAATGTGAACACTATATCTGACCAAGCCATAGACAAAGATACTTGCAAAGTTTTAAGTCACTTGCTTTAAAAGTGTCGAAAAAGGCTAAATTAATGCAGACAGACACAAACCAATATTCTCTTTACCTTCGGTGTCAAAGTATTACTAAATTAATTAGTCGATAACACAAAACAGCAATACCATGAATTGAATGTTGTGTTTAGGTGAGTTTAACTGAAGCCATTTGAAACCACAACTAACTCATTTCCGTCAATTTCCTTCCAACCCTACGACACTTTCCACCCTCCTCGTTTAGCACTCGCACTTGATTTAGGCATTTGCGATGAGTGTTCAATGGCTAAAACCAAATTGAACGCAAATGAAATATAACCTGAATTATGCTAATAACATTTATTCACGCTTTCTTATTAAATTTACTTGAATCTCTCGATTGGAATGCGTTAAATGAAGCTCGATTCGATTATGCTCGAATTGCTCTTCAACTGCGAATGGTCTTCGACTTATGATTCAAGTAATTGATTCATTCATTATAGATTTTGGTTTTCTGCCCTGCACTCAATATTATCAAATGCCTATTTCCGGAGGCAGCTAACATCGAATTGCCATCGATATCTTTAATTCATCACTTTTGTTTTAATGTGCTCAAAGAAAGTGTAATCAATATTTGAATATTGCCTTAATTGCCATCAAGCAATTATACAATTCATTTAATTTTAGTAGTGAAAAAGCTGTTGAACAAAACATAAAACTTATACGCAATAATAATTGGTGATTAAAAGACTTGATAAATATTCATTGGTTCGTGTGGCCGAAATAAACAAACAACAATATTGAACAAATTTATTATCAGTTTTGAATAAAGCAGGATTACACCCTACACAGGAGTTTTCAACAAAATGAGTATTCAGCTCACATCAACACATTCGATTCTTCTTCCAAAATATTAACTGAAAGAACTAAGCACAAATGCAAAAAAGGATCACTTTGGAATATTGGCACTTTTTTGTGTATGGACAACTCGGGAAATCGCTGCGGCAGCTAGGACATCGTATCTGTTGTGTGTCGGTGAACAAAACAAGGTTTGTTGCACTTGTGGAGTTTTTGACGTAGAATACGTCTTACGTTTCGGTATGAGTGTGCTATCCAAAAAAGTTGTTGTTGTAATATGGTTGCTTCACAAAATCGCTCATTCCTCATGAACTAATGAATAGATTTTCCTCAAATTAATTTCATTTTAAAGCCAAGGCTTCAACCTTTATTTTAAGCTATATATATATATGAAGCGATTACATTTTCTATTAAAAAAATGAGACCAAAAACATGCAAAATTTTGCATCATTTTGAAGACTTTAAATTGCTCTAGCAATCTCAATAATCAATCAATTAATCTGAGTTTTTCGAATTTAAGTTGAGATGAGGTAAACAAACATTCCCACATTCAAATTTCTAATAATTTTGCCAAATATATAACTTTTTAAGGCAAAAAATCAGTGCAAAAATCACTACTTTTTTTTCAATTGGACATAGCTCAAAAATTCCGCCAGAGAATCGATTAAAACTTGTTTTAATACAAAGTAGACTTGATTTCCTTTCGTTTGATATACATGCGGTCATGACTGATAGCTTCTAAATGTGGAAATTTCAATAAGATATTTGGGCATAATTAAATTTTCATATATAAATTCTTCCGTGCCAGGGGTGAGCAAGCTCAGCTTAAGCGTCAGCCCCAAACAATTATAACACAATAAAATATGTTTACCCCAATTCTGAAATTTGCGTGCAAGTTTTCGAAATCATGTTTTATTGTTTGTGTTGCACATTTAATTATGCCTTTGCACCAAAACAAAAAATATGCCCGTGCAAAAATATCATATAAACTATCGTGAGTTAAACTATCGATAATTCGTCTTTACGGTGGCAGCCCTGATTTTTCGCATCTTGTGAACAGTTACTGTGAATTAAGTTAATTTAAATGAATATTGAACAATTAATTTCGCATTTTAATAATTTACAGCAACGTCGTCGTGCATCTGGAGAAGCAATCTATGCAAAAAGTACCATGTTAACATATTGTTCTCCAATCGATATTTCAAACAGGCAACTGGTCGATAGCGATGTAGGCGACATTTGTCTGTCTGAAATTAAAATTAATAATCAAAAAAAATTTATTCTTGGCTTTGTGTACTTTCATCCAAATGTTTCCCAAAACAACAAGCAACAAATGCTTTTTTCTGCTTTGATGAAATATTCTCACCTCACTGCACTAACAGACGAGAATTTCACAGTTGACACCGAGGTGGACATGCTCATCGTAGGTGATTTTAATTTAGAAATGACAAATGATTGTTCATTTGCAGAATTTATGGAAGAAAAATTCAAATTAAAGTATATTAAAAATGCAGCAACCACCTTAGCTCTAACCAATATAGATTTAGTATTTGCTAGAAATTTAAGTGTATCATTAATTGAATTACATATCATACTTTTCCTTTCACAAACCTGTCGTATCAAAAGTCACATTTCAAACATAAAACAAAAATACAATTTTAGATTTAATTATGCACAAATTTTGATGTAATAAATTATGTAAATATATATTTCTATTTCAAGTCAATGTTTGTTAAATTTATATCAGAGATGCTAACCAGTATTGCAGTAAAAAGGAAAAAATTAGCCAAATGACAACAAACACAATTAAAAATAAAATAAAACATCTATGTGGTTGTTGTTATTAGGCTACCGCTTCATAATTTTTGTTGCACAAGGACAGACGTATTCTACGGCTAACCTATGCGCCCGTGTGATCTGACACAGGCTGTCAATTTTTTAAAATACATTTTTGGAGGCACATGCAATGCAAGTAACCAGCAACCTTTTGCTCGAACAGTATTTGGGACATTATTCTGCTCTTTGGCCTCTAATGCCCCAAAGTTGTTGCAAACAGTATTGTGTGTGTGCGAGTGAGTTTGTGTTTGGGGGCAGCAGAGCCATGAGATAAATTTACTGTGAACCATTTTCTGGTTACTCGAGCTGAGTTCTCCTTGAAGCTAGAGCTGGATGCTCCGTTCTCAAAGCTCTGAGCATCGAGTTCCAAAAAAATTTAGTCTGTTGTAGCCAAACAAGTCAATATGCCAGTGCAGCTATAACAACGCATTTCCGTTTCCGCTCTTCGGTCCGGAATATGTGTGGCAATAAAAGGCATTTGCTTGGCTTTCGGGTTTTCTTTTTTATTTCCTTACTGAAGTTCCTTGAACTCAGCTCTATTATTTCTTGGCTTAATTTCACTGTTCTATGCCCAAAAGTATGTTGTGAAAAACAAAGCTCGTCGAGCTGTGACTGTGTTTGTTCAATGCTGAATTTAAACGTTAAAAATTAATATTATTACTTAAAAAGCTATAGCAAATGAAATCCTGGCATATGGAATCAATAAACTTGTTATAGAAGCGCTTTAAATTGCCTATCAAAGAAGATTTGGTCTAAACCTAGCACAGTTGTCGGTTCAAATAGATTGAATCAAGATTTATAGCATAGTTTAGGGCACACAATTTCACTCGATGCACTTCCGCAACGGAATTTCCCAAAAAGTATACCAAAATAGAATAGAATAGACTAGTCCGAAAAGTGCATTCGAGATTTATTGTTTGATAAATGCATGGCCACAAGCAAGATTTATGACGAGGTTCAAGTCTCTAGGTCACAGGCGACCAAACCAAATCGACCCACAACCAAGAGCTACTCTTATGTATCGAGTGCTGAGCCTGAGTGCTAAGGGCAATGTCATGACACTCACTCATACTCAATAGGCAAAGATTATGGCAGCCTGCCTTATCTTGCTTCTCCAACCCCCTTTTGTTTTTTTTTGTTTTGACACGTCCTTACTGACAATTCGCTGACATTCGCCTTGTCCTTTTGTTTACGTAAATAACGCCAAGTGGCGAATGTCTTGCTATATTGTTATTGTTGTTGCTAGTGTTGTTGCTGTCTCAGTTTTGAGGTCTTTGAAATTTCACACTTGAATTTCAACTTAATTGCCGTGGTTTCTTCAAAGGTTCAAAGCCAGCCAAATTTAAACTGTGATGCTATTTAATTTGTTAGAACAATTGAGGCGAGAATTAAAATTCCTGTAGACAATCTTCTCAAACATTTGTGACAAAAACTTAGCAAATCCAATTAAACAGCCTTCCAGTTTTTGCAATACATTTCACCCAATTTTCCGACTGAAGTGTTTTTCTACACAAAAAGCTCCAAAGCTCTAGTTTTGTGGTTGGTATGAAGGCAGCACATTATTCTGCGCAAGTTTAAATAGCCGATTAAGACATTTGCCAGTTGCCTTTTGGTATTTTAGCCATATAAATTTCCGTGGCGCCCATAAATATGCAACACAATCCACGTTCGCCGCTGGTGCGTTTGCGTTTTTATAAATCCAATGCACAAATTGGCCGGTCGCCGACTTGGCAATTTGTTTGTCCAAGATCTCGGGTTAACTTGGCATTCAGTTGCAATTGCAATTCCAGTGGCAACGGCAGTGATATTTGCACCGAGCAACTTGAAACTTGAAGAGCATTGTTGCCACCAGAAATGCGTTACTTCTGATGCACATAATTTTTCGGCACTAAAGGTCGTATTTACTCTAGGTGAGAAGGCTGTGTCACGACCCTTTTTTCTTCCTTATTATAAGCTCTTAAGCAGCTTACGAAATAAATACGATAGCTTCAAGTGTCAATTTTTGAAATAATTAATGCAAAGAGGCCTTAAATATAATCCAGTTGTTGATATCAGAAAAGCCCGATGAATTTTATAAAATTAATTTCAAATTTTCCTGTAAATATGTAAAGCTATAAACTCAAATAATCAAAAGTCCGTTGTGAATAAAATAAATCCAATAATTATTAAAACATCTAGCTATTCATTTAAGTTGAAACAACAATATGACACAATATTCTCTAAGAAAGTGAATTAGAAATAAATATATTAAGCTTCTTAAATTTTTCGATTCATGGATGCTTTAAAGTTTAAACTATTCTTTTGTTACGGTACCTGAAAAGGTTCGCTTGGCATCAATCGAATGCATTTGAGTTTAAAAAAAACACAAAAAGGAAACTGCTTTGACTGCCAACAATTTAATTTGATTTTGTTAAGAAGCCAAAAATAAGAAAGAACAGTAAACATAAATCAAAGTTATCAGAATGAGCCAGTACCCCCAAAACAGACTCCATTTTTGCTATTTGCGCACATGTCTGCTTATATTTTTCGTATTTTTTTTTCATTTGTGGCTTATTTTATAGCAGCATGTTTTGCATGATGCACAAGCAGACAAGAAGCGAGAGAGAGTGATTGAGATAGAGATAGAGAAAGCGAACACGGAATTACCACTAAATGTTTGTTTTCTGCACAATTTACGCAAATATGGCGAAAGCTGTAGATACTTTCAGCAGTCCTAGCAATTGGAAGGCGGTTTAAGAACCGCAACACCAACAACTGCCAAACATTTTGTACAATTTATACTGACATTTTTTTGCATTTATTATCGGTCTAAAGAAAATTGCCCAAGCTGTGCGCCATTTGGCTAACTGTTTTTGCGTGATTTCTGAGCATTAAGAGTCGGCAAAAATAGCTGCAATTTATGACATTATTTATTTGGGGTGTGTATTTTATTTAAGAACAAATAATATACACGAATTTTATTTTTTTCTTCTTAACTTAAACATAAACAACTGTTAAATTCATGAAAATTAGAATGAAAAAATTATTAAATTCTTGTGATTTTTGATGTTGTGAATTCACCAGTAAGTTTGCGTAAATGACTGCCTCCCACTTAAGTAAGTACATATGAAACTCATGAAGTCTCTCGTACGGGAAATCAGTTGCAAGTTGAGTAAAGTTTTCATTGCACTTGCAGCTGCCTTTTAATTAAATTGGAATCAGGCAAATCAATTTGGCCACCTTAACGCTGACGACTGTCAGCTTCCATTTGTCGACCCAACTTAGTTTGCGAGTCATAAACCAGTAGTGTTTCACCCACATAAAACTCTTTCCCAAGTTGTCTCCTTGGGTGATTCTTGGCTCATTTAAGCGTCAACAAATTACCAGTTGAGCAAGAGTCGCTACTGCCAAGCGATTATCTGAAGACAAACTATTAACCTTGGTGAGGTGCTTAGGGAGCAGATCCAGTAGCTTCCAAAAAAAAAAATCGTTGCAGCAGCAGCATCCTTGGGAATGACATTAAACAAATAGTCTCAAAGGAAATTACTTTATCGGAGACTGAGTTAAAATGGTGCTCGCTGTCGCATTTGGTAACATTGCTAAGCCTTTTATCTTCACATACAAATCTGCCTCATTTCCAATAATAAAAAAAAATAATAAGAAAACAAATCTAAACCAACACAAATTTGTTTTTGAGATCACACGTGTGGGTTAACAAAACAATGCACAAAAAGGCATTTAACATGTCAGCTAATTGGAATGCATAATCGTAGATTCACAGATGTTGATACACAAATTGTTAAAAGCTCACAAAATCACAGATAATCATACGAGATACATTAATATGACGCACCTAACAATGTGTACATAAATAAAAGCACGCTAAAAATACAAAAACGAAAACAAATAGATAAAAATAACACATAGAAAAAAATGAGGAGTATTTTTTTAGTTCCAAAAATTGTTCCAATTATTCGAAAATTGTGCATAGTCATTAGCAGAAATGGACAGACGAAGTGAAATGTCAACACTCCAAGCAATCAACATTGAAAATCACAGGCAATAATTATGCAAAAAATCTAAAAATATATGTGTAAAAAAATTTAAATGCATTTCACATTCGCAAGGCACATGCACATTTGTATGTCAGATAAGTAAAGAAAAAACTGATTGAAAAAAAAATATATATATACAGTTCGACCTAGCTTAACGCAACCTATTAGAATTTGGCCTGTTGCGAAAACTGTGATGGTTGCGAAAACCGAGGGAAATTCTGTTGGCTAAGAGACCTATTTCCAAAAGTAGATGCATTTTCTTATCATTTAAATCAAAGTAAATCGAGTTTATTTGTGTTCAATGTAAGGATTTCACTTTAATTTTCTAAGCTTTTGATAAAATTAGAAATTGTGGTCTGTACTTTGTGTGATTTCCTTAGAAAGTTATGTAAAATGAGGTAAATTTTTTTCAAGTTAAGAATTTTGGTCTTGCGATTATCGAGGAGTTGCGTGTAACGAGGGTTGCGTTGAGCGAGGTCTTACTGTATAAACAATTGTACGTAACAGTAACAGAAATACGCTTAAAACCCATAAATTGACATTTAAGATATCTGTGTACAAAAAATAAAAACCATGATGAAAAATAATATAAAAAATGTTATATACGCATCTCTTTAAAAACTATATATACATACATATGTTTTTTTTAGCGATTTAAAAATAACATACTCTACTCAATAAAATAAAATACACTTTTTACACAATATTTTTGGCTAAGCAAGAGTCACTAAAAATGCATCAAAACTAAATATTAATTTAATTTTCTAGACATGATTTTTGTAATTGTACTAATACCTTGAACATTTTTTTATCTTATAATTTTGAACACTGTCTAACAGAATATTATCCAAATGGCAGTTTTACTTCATGGCTTGATTTCTTCATAGGAAAAGACTTTTTTCATTAAAACATTTTTCTTCTTTTTCACTGTTTCAAGTTTTCAGTTCGTAGGACGCAATAAATAAACTCAATAAAAATCGTAAAGTAAATTTTCTACTTAAACTAAGTTTAATCAGTTATCTTTTCAATACTCAAAAATTTAACATTGCGTTAAATCAAATTGGCCTTATTAAAAAAAGTCTAAGCAACTGCAACACGTTCCAACAGACAGTCAATTTCGATAACTTCATATTGATTAAATTTTCACTGTAAGCTAATCCCATTTTTTAAATTTTTTTTTAGTGTATATGAAAAGTTTTTGATTCATAATAACTTACAAATTGTTAAGTATACTATTAATTTTTAGAACGGGTTTTTGAGAAAATATTGATTGATTTATTTAATTTTACAGGACTTTTTTAGGTTGTGGAACATAACCACGAGTTATCCATGTGTCACATTTATATTTTTTTACGATTATTTTTTGAGCTCTTTTCTACGGAATGTGTCCACCGTTTGAAAAAGGATTTTTGCGTAATTAATACTATTCTCAAAAATATATCAAGAGTAATAATCGACGTAAGATTCTTCTCGTTTTAAATTTTTTTTAAAATATCTTACAGTATTGATGCTTAGAGCAGGAAATATTTGTCAAAATTAAAATTTTTGACATTACATAGCTGCCAAGAAAGAAGATTAGTTTACTACTCATTTGTAAGGGTATATATATTTGTAAAAATACGATATAATCGAATGATTGTGAATGGGGTTTCAAGTGACATAGAAAAAGTCGAAAGTGTGTGAAAGGACGCTGTGTATTATTGAATTCGCTTGCTATTCATCTAAAGTGTGTGTTTTGTACCGGAAGCTGCATTTGGCAAGGAGTTGTAAGTTGCCAGCAGAAAAGTTGTATGCAGAAAATGACATAAGGCGTGAAAATGCGAGCTCAAGCAGCATGTAAAATCGCTTAGTTGTAGGCAATGCAAACGTATCCCAATGCTTGCCACATTCAGTAGCCACCCGCAGCGGCAGGTGAAACTTGTACAGTAATACCTGTGCCTAGGCTCTTATGCTTACCTCCCGTGAACACCTGCATTTGTCATTAGTTGACGGCTTGTTTGTTTGAAACAGATAAGGCTGAAGGAGGGATTTTTGTGAGAACTAGACGGTTGAGTTTATGCCAAACATTGACGAAGAACAAATTGCAGCGATTCGGCAACGGCACAAGCATCTCCATTGGAATACTTATTAGATGCCAATGGCAGCTGTTGCCTGCCGATATGCCGGATACAAACCGGCGTATTGTTATTTTTCTATAAATTTATTTATCTATATATTTATTATACGTTGATATATATCTAGGTACCCATTTGAACAAGAATCTTTTTGTTATTTAGCAATCTTGCCAATGAAGCTATTCAAATTATCCAAACTTTTTGTTTTATTATATTTATATATCAGGAGAAAGAAAGTGGAGCTCATCTAGCAATGACAAATATTTGTCAGAGTAACCTTGTTAATTAAATTTATAGCACATTTTAATATCGATTTAAATCGATTGCCTATATAAACGAACATTTGTCGTTTATTTATTGAAAAATGCCCTTGCATAACTTTGATTAACTTTCGCAAATTCACAAACATCGGGATGAAAACACTGAAGTTATTAAAGACTCTTGACTTAACTTAACAAAACCAAGTTTTCGATACCCTAAAGCGTGTTAACGAATTGCGAAGTGGAAGTGATGAAAACGAATTTGATGATGATTAAATTGGCGATAATAATGACGATGATGAGCAGCAAAATGGCGCACGCCTGTACAACCTATCAATAACAAGTAGAAGTCACGTCCCAATGATGTCTGTGTGTGCGTAAAAATTTATTTAAGCAAATCTCTGTCAAATTAAGGGATAATCTTTGAAACCTGGGTATCTTAATTTTTAATATTGCCCACTCACAAACCAAATTACATTGTTTCAAAACTAAAATTCAAAGTTGGCCGTGAAAAATTCAAAAAAATACTTTCATACCTAGTTTCACACATAAATTTATTTTTCATTCATATTCCAGCGCTCGAGCTGAAAACTCCACAAATTTCGACGTGAAATATTTGTTTGTGTTGTTTGTTTTTTTTTTTTGTTGCAATATCTGATTTGATTTTCTAGCCGACATATCAACCCATAATAATTGCTGATCAAGAAGATGCATTCCTTAGCCAACCAATGCAATGGTAAGTATGATCAAAATCATGTCTTGAGGGTATCAACTCAAATTCAAAACTTTTTCTTCCAGCTGTAAATTGTGCGTTTCATTTGCAATTTTGATTGACAGATGCTATTTTTTATGTTTTTATCGCACGTTTTTGATGTTTTGATGCTCTCCCCCCGCTTCCCGCACTTCTTTGTTGACCGTTCTTTGAAGTTGGAATTTGGCTTGCAGTTGGTAGCCCTCTTGTTGCTCCTCTTTGGTTTTGGAGGTTTTCGTGTACTCGCTGACCTTGGCTTAGCCGCTCTACCCTTTCGTTTGGGGCAAATGACCTGCCCTTTCGTTTTGTAACGGGAACCGTTTTTGTTGTGGATCCTTTGCTATTTTTTGAAGGTCCTGCGCACGATTTGCATGGGTGCAAGAAACAGTTGATCCCCTCAAGACATGATTTTCTCATTCTTACCATTGGTTGGTTAAGGAATGCATATCTTGGATCCGCCATTATTACTTTATAGATATGTATATATATCGATTAGAAAATCAAAGCAGATATTGTGAGCAAAAAACACAAAATAAATATGTCGAGCGCTGAAATATGAATGAAAATCGAATTTGTGATTTTTTGTGAATTTTTCATGGCCAACTTTGAATTATAGATTAGAAATGTAATTTGCTTTGTGATTGGGGCATATTAGAATCCAGGATAATCCTAATTTTATTTGCATAAATAAATTTTCTTCGTGTTATTGATAGGTTGTACAGGCGTGCGCCATTTTGCTGCTCATTATGCTCATTATTATCGTCAATATTATTATCTTCAACGTCGTCTTCATCACTTGCACTTCGCATTTCGTTAACACGCTTGTCACTGACTCCAATGCCCGATTTGAAGGTTAGAATCCTAGACAAAAGTAGCAGGCATTTGAAGAACAGTAACTACTACCAAATCTTCATGTGTATTTTAAGTGCAAATAATTGAACATAAAAATCTGAGAAACTGGGCATATAAAATCAAATCAAGTTTTATTTGCTCCTTTTCCGGATAACATAACGGATTTCTTAAATAACAAGAAAATGAACTAGCGAATGCTGGACACAGTGATAAAATATAAGTGCTGCTGTGGAGATACAATTCAATCAACTATTTATAATTGAAGCAATTTGTCAGTTGTTAACTTAGCGCCAAACTATGCTATGCAATTACATATTTGCAAATATATTGTTGAACAACATATCCAAAATAGCATTTATATGTTATAAAGGTACCCAACATTCGTCATGCGCTAAGTTTCACAAAAACTTAACGAAAATGGTTCCGTTGGTTTCACTCCTCATAGTTTTTCATACCGGGCTACTTATATGCAAATCGATTCTTAAAGAGTAAACTCCAAATCAAAAAAAAAACTAGATTCTGGACAAATCTCGATAGTTCAATATTTATAAAATAGTTTTCATTGGAATAGACGAACAGACCCAGGCAGCCTGCGGTGCTGTTCAAAATATAACAAGTAAGAAGACTCTAGTCGGGATAGCCCGACCAGAAGATACCCTGAACCCAGTTGCAGTCCTTGGATCCTAAAAGAATGCTTCAAATAATGATCACTTTAAACAAAACTCATAACTGACTTATCTTTACGATATCTCTGGTGTTTCTTAACCGAACGAAATTTTGAGAAAAGGTCTATCGTTACCTATTACACTAACCCCTATTTTTACATTTTCCAAATTCGATAGTTTTTTGTTATCGATTCCATGTGTATATCGAAAACCAGAGTAGTTATCGATAATTTGAAGCAAACTTGTTCTGCTCATGGTATAGGAGAACTTATATTCAAAATCTGAAGTCTCTAGCTCATGTAGTCTCTGAGATCTACGCGTTCATACAGACGGACAGACGGACGGACAGACGGACATGGCCATATCGACTCGGCTATTGATACTGATCAAGAATATATATACTTTATGGGGTCGGAGATGCTTCCTTCTGCCTGTTACATACTTTTGCACAAAACCATTATACCCTGATTTACCCATTTTATGGGTTCAGGGTATAAAAATAATAAATAATAAACATAATATCTGGAGTCAAGGTTGCTTTGATTTAGATTGATTGGTATAGAAAAAATTCTATGTTTCGGTTCTAAAATTTGTATTTAAATTATAAGCTATTGCATAATATTTATTTAACTTATTTATTTATTGTCAGCTGGGAGTAGCCGTCATGAAATTAAAATTAATGCAAAACAAATAAATAATAATATTGTAAAATAATTAAATTAAAAGTTATTTGTAAATCTGAAAGTAAATTAAGGTTAAAAAAGTTAAGAGTTAACGTTAAAGCTCTGGGAAATTCAACAAGAAAATTAGTGGTGCAGAATTTGTTGCATGGATTGAGAAAAACCCAATCAGACCAGCAAAAGATTAGGTGCTGCCTTTAGGCACGCTTTGTATAGTAAGCGCACTTAAAACATGTTTAGTCAGCGGCCGCCATCTTTCTAATCGTAAAATTTATTTGCTTTTGCGCTTACTAGTTGACCAGCTGCTAATTATTTTGTGCACATTGAACACCTTCGGATGAACAGAACCACATTCGAGAAAAAATATACTATACCGTTCCGAATTTGAGTTTAATCTTATACATATGTGTCAACATTGCAAAGTCTGTTCATGTGCAACGCTAAGCAGTGCGTTCACAAGTGTTCAGCTATTAATACTAAGCGCTTAGTAAGCAGCTTTATAACAGCTTAGTTCCCTGAACGCAATTAGTGATTAGTGGTTACGATTAGCTAAAGTAAAAAGGATCGATTGTTGTAGTACTGGAGTTGAGGTCTTCAGGGAGACAAGGGATCAAAGACTGTTATAGTCAGAACATATAACACGAAATGGTTCATGAATTAAATAGTTGCTTGAGCAACGATCGAGGCTAAGAGGTACAAAGTTTCGTGTAGATCTAATAGGTACGTTTAATTTTACTCGACTTAAAAGAACTGATGAGTCGATTTCTCCATTAAGTAGATTAGTGACAAATACTACACCATGCATAATTTGACGGTGCAAGAGGGAAGGAAGATTAATTAAAAGAAGTCTTCTTGAATAAGGGAGTAGGTCTATCCCAGGAACCCAGCTGAAACTTCTAAGCGCAAACAGAAGAAATTTCTTTTGCACAGATTCAATTCTATCCTGGTGAATCCCGTATTGCAGGGACTACAGCCAAGATCCATACCATACTATCCATACCATATGCCGCATTTATTATGTAACAATGTTGCCGCTTCACTCGTAACAAAAAAATTAACAAATTTCAAAGAAATTTTGCTTAGTGGAAATAAAATATATTTCACTTAAGTGAAGAAACATTTGCTTTTGTTCCCAAAGGAGCTGCCTAGATGGACAAGAGCTACATCCCTTCCCTAATGAAAGCGAGCAAATCCTTTGTCGAGAAATACCTGATCTGCGCAGTTGTAATAAATTCGCTGTGCGCTGGTGAAAACCTGAATTTTCTGATAATTCAGTTTTTTTTCCCACAAACATGGAAGTGTTCTTATAGCTGTTGATTCTTATATTTATCCTAAACAGATTCATCCTCAAGATCTTTCGGACTATTATGAGCTAAAATGTTATTTATCTGGCGTTTTCTGTATACTAAGTGTTCCTATGTTTTGTCGATGTAGACGATTATGGTATATTTATATAGTGATTGGTGATTTTATTTGCCAAATGTATGAATGTTGAATGACACGTATATCGCGCAATTACCAGCCGCTTCTTATGATTTTATCGATGACCCTTTGAAA